>VDFB02163830.1:0-14583 GCA_007258455.2 Sequoia sempervirens
ATGTTTAATGTTTGAATGGTTTAAGAGAATATTGACTCACCCCTCTCTTAGTATTATGGGTTTTCAACAATACACAATGGTTTTTGACATATATGCATTATTTTAGCAAGGTTTAGTTTTGGGTCGCTCTTGGAAGAAAATATATCCACAGTGGCTACAAGAGGTATATGCAATCATTTTTGAGTTTTTTCTTGCATATATACAACATTTATATACATACTTATAGGACATATACACATAGAGGAGATATACCCACATATAAGGCACTACATAGAAGTGTATTCATGAAATATATTCATTTTTAAAAAATAGATATACACACCCATTGGAATATATGCATGACATATACATATGTTTGTGTATATCCATCATATAGTATACTTATGGAAGCATATGTGAGGGTTAGCATGTGTTAAAAATTTGTTTGGAAATTATTTTAAAATCTGGCCGTTTTGATTTAAATCTTTATTAACCTTTAATTTATATTTTTCAAATTTGAACAACACAACTTTTATAAATGGTTTTAATTCCCCTTTGAAATCCACATGTCACAACTTTAAATTAAAATCTATAAGGTGTTTGAAGTTAGTAGTGATTCGAGTTGTTCAATTTTTTAATTGGTTTTCATTTTTCTTTTGTGTCTATCCTTGGTCATATTGGCAATCAATCCTTAGGATTTGTCTTAGAGCTTGGTCAATAGACCTATTTGACCCTTGGTATTGTTAAGACCTTAGGAGCTTAAATATCAACCCCTAACCCTCTAGCTGCTAGTCAAATGGCTGACTAGGGGCCAATGAATAGGGGCTTAGGTCCTATCCAATCCTAATCACAATTTTCTAACAAGCAGTATCATTACTAAAATCACTATAACTTGTGCAATTTTTATAGAATTCTTAATTTTCTATGGTTGTTGAAAATATTTATTAGAGATGCATGAAATGGTGAAAATAAAACTCAAAATTTTCTCTAGAGTTCAAGTATTTTAATTAAACTTAACTCTTTTTTTGAAACTTTAATTAGTCATAAATTTTTCTTTTTTCATCCCTTTTTAGTGATTTTTATAATTTAAACTTATTAGAAAAATCCAAAGAATATGTTTTAACAGTTTATTTTCAATGGGATTAACAATTTTTTTGTTTTATACTAACTTTTGTGTGTCTTTTTGTTTGTAAAGAATTCAATCTTGTAAACCACTAATTTAAGTGGTTTTACAAAATGTTTTTCTAAATATTTTCTTATAGAAAATTTTCTTGTGTGCTTTGTCTACTTTGTTTGTTCTCACATTGAAATTGGGTTAAAATTCACATTCACATTTTTATTTGAGTTAAAAATTTACGTGTCTTTTAAACCATAAGATACACTTACATATGCTCTCCTCTTGCACCTTATGGTGATCTTGAGGATAAAAAATAAGTGTTGTCTTATTTTTTATTTTTAGCAGGCCTTCTTAGGGATTTCATCACCCCAAGGGATTGCCTAAACTCCTATATTTTGATGGAGTATAAATAGAAAGTTGTGAATCGAAGGACACACCTCTTGGAAGTTGTGACTTTTCCATTTGGGCTAAGTGCCCAAGAAATTTATACCTTAAGGAAGTGAGGCAAAAGGATAGGCCCTCTTCTCCTGATTGTTTAAAAATTTTGCACTTTTAAATTCACATATTAGGTCTCACATGTCCTTGTCGCATATAGAAGACTCCTTAGGTAATCCTTGTATAGCTTATCTTAAGGCCTTTTGAATGTCTTTTGGTGAGTTCCAAGGGGTGTGTATTATACCTTGAATTTGCAACAACATAATTTCATAATTAACTCATTTTTCTTTTCAAACTAAAAAGAATAATTAACTTTTTCCTTTTATATTTTCAACATGAATGATTGTAAATAAATAATATATAACATTTAAATTTTAAGGAACAAGGTCAGAGATACCATATCTGGATACTTTATGTCTCACAAGCCTCAGAACATCATTTTCAAGAGGGAGAGCATCACCCAAGTGCTTCACCTATAACCATAGACTGACGGTCCCTGCATACCTTCCTACCTAGAAATGGTCGTACCCTTCAATGAAGAGTATAGTTTAGAACCCCCTAGTATTGTCATTTGATATCTAGTGTTGTGCTCTACTTAACCAATACTATCAAACAACTATGGATACCTTCTAACTATGAATGACAACTCTAATTAGTTAAGAAAATTTGAAACATATTGAACTAAAAAGTACAAGCAAAGACTATTGCACTCACTTTAGACAAAGTATTCGAACTATATTCAACCACTACTTATGTGTGGAGTTGTTTGTTCACCCACCTCTACTCAACTTGGATAATCATATTTGACCTAAGGTTGACTAGTTCATACTGTTCAACCAATAATTAATCATATCTGAAAGCTCTTACTTAACACACATTGAATCCCTAAGTCAAAACTCAACTGAGTTGATTAGTTATTAATAGCTTCGAATACCCAAGTTACACCATGTAACTATTTGGGACTTGGCAATTATCACAAGTTTAAAGCTTACCAAATTCATGAGAGTAACCAATCTCATAAAGAGAATTTTGGTAAAACTTGACAACAAAGACAATAATTTGACCTTATTAGTCATAACACAGTATAAAGATATCATAAACAAAAATCCCATGTTGATGGGTGTTTCCAATTAAATAATATTACTCTACCGTAGGGCTTGGTCTGTCTTGACCAAAAGTGAGGTCTTGCTTCAAAAGATTTTATTTTGAATTATCTCTTTTGACAAAATGTCATGGACAAGAATACAAAGAATAGCTAACATAATGAACTGGTTAAGCATCTTTACCAAAGGTCTAGCACTCACCATGCTTTAAGCTCTTCTACCAACTCTTAGGTTCTTAGCCACCTAATCTTTGGCTTGAATATCTAACAAAGAAAACATGGTTCAAATTTTACCCACCAAAGGTTTCTTAAATGAAATTATATTTACAATTTAATTGCATTCTACCCAAAATCTTACCAAATAAAAAGAAGAGAAACAATTTTCTTCCAAGATTAGAGAAAGACTCTCATAAAATAAGTGGCAAATCTCAACTCTTTACACAACTATAAAGAATTTTATAGCAAGATTTATCCATAACTTGTTTAAAGTAATTATCCATTTCTAATAAACCTTAGAGGTTGCTATTACCACTAAAAATATAAGAAAAATAAGAAGATATTGATTGCATGTTTGACTAGATATGATTGGTTTGATTATGCTTTCACTCAAGCCCCAAACATGTAGCTCCAAATGACTACTCAAGCTTCTGAAACAACTTTACTATGTAACTCTAAACCACCTTTCAAAAAGGTGAGAATGGGAAGAAATCCTTCACTACTTAGTTTACTGGTTCACAAAGACAACTCTTTTCCCACACATACAAGACTTACCTCTACACAAATGCTTGTTGTTCCATTTTGAAACTTTGCAGTAGCATTAAGGATAGAAACTCCCCTTTTGCACCTTTACAATATTATGCAACAACTCTTTCCCACTTTTGCAATGAAAAATATTAAAAATGTTATTGCTCTCATAGAATAACTTCCCTTTCTGTACTTTCTTAGTTAGAGAATAGAAACCATAATTTTTATCTCCATTTTCTTGATAAAAAATGAATAACAATAAGAATTCCCCCCACTTCAAAGATTTGGGTAAAACCACAAAACTAGTTTACAATTCCATTGAGGAAGGAAAAATGCATTTTTGGATGGAAAACACTTTAGGGGGCTTGCTAGAACTAGAACCCCCTTTTTGGCCCCTTCTCCCCCTTTGGCACAAAAAATCTCCAAAATTTTTCCCTTTGAAGCTCAAGTTGAGGATGAAAATGGAGAAGACTTCACAAACCCAACTGGATGATGGTAGTCCTTAGAATGAGCTATCCAACGAATATAATTTTAATATGTTTTGGTTTTATTATGCATTTGTTTTTTTAGTTTGATTAAACATAGGTTTTCACCGAAAATCAAACTCTCAGTTCTACACATGTGGAAAAATAGCAGATTATCAAAATAAAATTTTGAAAAATATGTGGAGGCTAGGTATTGATGTCCTTGATCTAGTAAAAAAAGTTGAATTTTGATACATACAAAAAAAAAAATGTTGTATACGATCTTCCTATGTTTGAATTGTAATTAGTTTGACTTTGAAACTTGATTAAGGAAAAAATATTCAATAAAACACTATGAAACCAAATGAAAGCCCTAGATATCATAGTTACAAATCTAAATTCAAAAAAATATAGAATTTTATCCTCATGAAAAAAAGTTATGTTGTATATAGTGTGCATCACTCATTAAAAATAGTGTTTACTGAAAAAAACTAGTTTTCGAAGGAGATGGAAAAAAAAGTGCAATCTAATTCCAAAAATTTTGAAAAAAATATATTTAGAATCTACAGACAAAATGTCACAAATCGCTAGTTTGTTGCATCATCTTCAAATTGCTCATGGTTTAGCCGCTATAGGTGCTCGAAAGTGACAATTTAGTTAGAAAAAAATTAGTTCAATGTCCAGTTTGGCCAAAAATTGTAAACCAATATTGTTAGATCACCAGTTTGACAAACTTTTTATCCAATATAAAAACTAACTTCTTTCCCACCTTGGTGAAAATTCTCTTTCTATCTTGGATTTATGGGATAACTCAAATAATTGAATTTGATTTCAGTTTTAGTGCAAGATAGAAGTAAATAAAAATGGTACCCAAATTCACTTATCCCCATGACCCAACCATGGAAATAATCGGTTAAAAATTATGGTTTGAAAATATTTTGAAAGCGAAGAATCATGCAGCATATCCACGATGTAAAAGAAGATTTGAGTTGGTTAAAATTCAATTCAAAGTCCCAACTTCACGTTGCCCTTGCCACATTGATTGGCAGATTTATAAGATATTTAAAAACCTTTCAAAATTTGCCACCTTAGCAATTATTACACCACTATATAATGGTGTTATTGAAATATAAAGTTGGTGATTGATATATCACACCACTATATAATGGTGTTATTGCCAATTAACAAAGAATGTTAATACTAGCAATTGCACCTTTGTGTGCAATGGGTACGCCGAAGATTTGTGGAGACCAATATTTTAATTTATGGTATTATATATGAAAGATAAAAAATTTAAATTGTGAAGTGCCAATCTTTTATAAATAGATGAAGTTATGCATATATTTTTTATTGTCATTTCAATATTACTGAGGAAATATTCACTGTAGAATTCATAAGCTATCTATTTATTGCATTGAATGGTGCCACAACATCTGCTATACATTGAAGATTAAATAATATCTAGTTTGTATCACGCCAATCCCTTGGCTTATGACATTTTGTATTTAAAGTACAAGAAGCAGTATAATTGGTATTTGTGCAAAGGACAGGAACCAATAAAATGGCAGGAAAATGCAAGGAAATATTTACTGTATAATCAATAAGCTCTGTTAAGAACAATGTATTAATATTAACATATGAAGATGATTTGATCTGTACTGTACAAATTGTGAAAATAGCTCTGGCAAGCAGTAGCTTCCATATAGTCAATAGTAAATAATGTTGTGATGAAAACTATCAACAAAACAGCCTGAAGAAGAAGGAAAAGAAAGTTAGCCAATAATTAATATTGCGAAATGAACATAAAATTATTTCCTTCATTTACCAGATAAAAACAATACTGGAATAATGAAATAAAACACAACAAAACTGATCTGGACGTGTAGAGATTCCCATAAAATATTTCACAGAAATAATGGCAAGTGAGTTACCTCAAGTTGAGTTATAAGTAGAGGTGTGTCATCCATTGCATATATAGCTGCTATACATTTATTAATAAAAGATGTTGTCAGGAAAGTTGTAACAGTAGGTATTACAGTAGGATTATATATTGAAAAAGCCACAGATAAAACCATCATCATTTAACAAAATTGTAATAATAAAATAAGACACAAGAAAAATGATCTGGCCATGTATAGGTTCTCATAAAAAAGTTGACTGAAATAATGTCAAGTGAGTTACCTTAAGATTCAACACACATTATGTCGAGTTGTCAAGGATTCCAAAGAGAAAAATGGGTAGAGTTTGCTGGAAAAATCTTCATGGTAGTCTTGAAAGGAGACTCGTAGTAAAGTGTAGGTAAGCTGAAATGATTAGAATAAAGAGTTTCGTAAAAGAACAATTTTCAAGCAACACATGGTACACATGTATCTAATATAAAGTATAATCAAGATATGCATTTTTGAGCATTTACATATGAAAATTATCCTTTGTCTTGGCACAAAAATGGGGATGATAGGCATAGTGACGTCATTTATTGTTATATGCAGTTTTTATTTGACAGAGATCTAGCTTGCATAAAAAGATTTGGTGCATTAAAAAGTGCTTCCACTCCATCCAATTAGTTTCTCGATTGTAGATACAATAAAATAAAAATTGTGAATTGACAATTGAAACTTAATTATGAACTGCAAAAGTAAAAATCTACTAAAATTAGGAAGTAAACTTATTTTAGGAATCTCCCAAAGACAGATTGCAAAAAAGGAAATTGCAAGCTTTTGGTTTAGTTGAAGAGTAGAGTGCGATAAATTTCAAAGGAAGATGCAATTATCTATAAATTATAGCGGAATGGAGAGCAATGAAGAATTAATGAGAAGGGAGAAGGAATTACCAATGTGAACCAAATTTTGCAGTGTAGAGGTTGAGGACAAATAATAGCTTTAGTATAAGAAGTTGAAACTTTACTTGTGTAGTTTCCTGCAATATGGAACAAGGTAGTCATAATAAAATACACAAGTAATGTTAAACTCCATTCAAGTAATGTGGATTTTGCAAGGAAAAGGAGTAAAGAATTATATAACAAACCTATAATTTCTTGTTGAAAAGTATTTGAGAATGTCAAATGATCGAAGCTAATAGTGATGACAGTCGAGCCCCCTCTTTCATCCTTCGTGCAACATAAGGGTTGTGTTGCATGCATGTGTATCTGTGGAATGTGAATGAAGGGTGGATACGAAGACCTCCAAGATGAGTGACTCTAGAAATTGTTGTGAATGTCAACCCTTGCCGATCAATGTTGCCAATGTCAATGGTGGCCGTTTGAAGTGTAAGCCTTTGTGATTTGTGGATGGTTAAGGCCCATGCCATTTTAAATGGAATTTGTCACCACCCACCGCGGCTCAAAGGGGTAACTGGGACATCTGTTCGATTGTTTGGATCCCAAGCAGGCCCTATGTAATGCTTGAAATGAACAGTAACAAACAAAGGGAGTTGTGGTGTTTTTTCACTCTCCTTGTAGATAATGTGTTTGACTTGTCCAAGATCACCATTGACGAGGCATGTATCAGTCCATAGATTGCAACTTAGCATAAACTTTTGGTTGAAACATAATAGGATCTTAGGTTGGATTTGTTCATTGTCTAGATTTAAGTGTGATGAGCTCCATGTTTGCTCTGCAGTGGATAAGGCAATGGGTTGTGCCAAAGACAACAACATGTGCTTATTATGGAGCGATATCATTTCATTGGTTGCAAAAAGATGTATGGACAATAAGAAAGCACTTTGTTTTGTGGACATTAGTGCTGAGCTTGAACGTGACATTAGCAGTTGCTAATCTATAATTGTAGGTTCAACCTTCCTTAAATTGCACAAGAGTTGACGAAATTGAATTTGAGTGGGATCCTCTCTGCTCTGACAAAAAAATTTGGTAAGTGTAATCACTGTTTCGATGCTACGCTAGAGTGTCCCACCGTAGGAAAAATAAGAGTACATAGGAATGTCTTTGACTGGTGGTAGTTGGCCCAAGTCTCCAAAGCGCAAGATGGAATGGCCTACAAATGGTGTGTGGTTTTGTGAAGGGAAGGCTTCACGTAAGCGAATGTCAATACATTCTAGCAGCTTTGGACCGATGAAGCTCATTTCCTCTATCAAGATGTAGCGAACAAAGTACATTTTTTGTTGGAATCTTGCCAATGTTTGGCCTTGCAAGGGAGCTATCTCTTTGATGGGTATGCGAAGTGCATAATGTATTGTTGTTGCTCCAATGTTGAAAGATGCAACACCTATAGGTGTAAGAAGTAAGAGGGAAGTTTGACCGTTTGGGGCTAAACCATTGAGTGGGGACCTAATTTTTTTATTAGGTGTGACTTTCTAGTGCCTGCAATTCCTTGAACAATTATTCTTAGTGGCGATTGGTAAGTGTTGGAGGATAGGTGTGACAACACTAAATCCAATGTTTTTTGTTGTTCAGATGAAAGGGCATGTGTGGTGTTTACAGTGGGTGGGTGGGGGACTTGAAATGATGTGTGGTTAGAGTCTACAAAGCTAGTAGCCATGCTGTGATGTAGTGGATTTATGGAAGGAGTCTCCCAATCATGATTAAGGTCTATTTCATGATCACCCAACATGTCAATTTTTGCAAGCTGGATTGGATGGCCTAGGTGTACACTTGACAAAACTTGCCATTCAGGTTGGGTGCATTGATGTGGTTGTTCCTCGTTGTCTGAAGGAGTTCCTGGTTTTGGATTGGCAGATGTTTTTGGTGCACTGTGTTGCACATGCCATGGATGGTAATTGCATTCTAGCCTCTCCTAGTTTGCAACAATTTCAATGGTGGATGATCCATAGTCATGTGTAATGTTATGATTTTTTTTGTAGAGAAGCAATTCAGTCCAACATAAATCGTGAAATTGTGGGTCATCCCTTGCAGGAATTGTTGTGAAGTGTGGGAATACTCGAACAATTGCATTTTTGGCATGCTCTTTCCATTGATTCTTCTTACGAGTTGCTTTGAAGCTCCATTTTTGTGTGACTTCAATCAGTGCCAGTTTCTCCATGCAAGCAGGGTGGGCTATGTATGCATCAATGTAGTATGTGTTTGTTGATGTGGATGTGGGTGAGAGTTGAATGCGTTGATATTGTTTTTGATTTACATTTAAAGAAATGAATGTTGTACTGGACAGGCAGAGGGGTAGTTTTAATAAAAGGTGGCAACTTTCTTGGGCACTTATATCACGGTCAACAAGGTTGTCAACAAGCATTTTTCTAAAAGCTATAGGTGTTGGCTTGTCAGAATCTAAGCTAGTTGAAATACGAGAAAGCATTGCATGATATGTTTCGGATTTGGTTTTTTCTTTTGCTACATACTTTGCTATATATTTGAGCACTACATCTATTGAGAGATTGGGCTGGCAATCTACATTTGCTTGCCAAATAGAGAGGATTGTGGGATTGTGAAGATTCAAATGGTCATCATTTCGATCAGGGGTGTGCTTATGCAGGCCATTCTCAATCGAAAGGGTTGAGGTATCTTGGATGGGCCAAGGGGCTTTGTAGCGGCATTCAAGGGTGGCTCCTTTTTTTCACAAGCATGTGTTCAATGTACAACGTGTATGACGTTGAGCATAGTTTAGTAGTTCATTTTAGTCATGTGAAGGGTTGGACAACATAATCATCATTGTGTCCATTAAGTAGGGGTTGTCAAAGGTAGACTGATGAACCCTTTCATTTGAAAGTGGATGGGGGCGCGGGTTCCATGCAAAGACATATTTTTCAATGTAGTTGAGTGCATTTTGTACTGATGCATGATTATTCCATTGTAGTTTACCAATATCAGGTGCTTCTTTGAGCCAAACAAACCCATGGACATGTGCAAAACCTCGATGTTGCCACTCATACCTGGAGAGTGGAGATCTTGGTAAGCAGTTGGTGTATGGAAAATATTTTTAAAAAAGATGTGAAATATGTTTACTTGTACCAGTAGTCAGTTGTGCAGAGAACCTTTTCCAAAACCTCTTCATGAAAAGTAGTAAATATGTGATGCATGTAAAGTGTAGAGAGGTGTGGGTTTTACACTATATTATGGATTCTCCATCGAGATGCAGCTGCAAGATTTGTTGGTGTGGTAGATGGCATGACGTTGTGTAGGTCAGGCCATTTAGTATATGTTGCATTGAGGGTAAAGAATAGAGTCGGGAAACCAACTTGAATATCCATGTCAAATAGCTCCCCCCTATGATGACTCCAAAAGGGGCATGTACCACATATAATTGAGCCAAACCATATAACCTGGTTTGCAAGCTTGTCATTGGGAAGGTTCTTCAATCTTTGTCGTAGGCCAAGTATTGTTGTTGGTAGGCTACTTTCCAAGTGTTTCTGAACAAAAACAGAAGTTGTGGACTGGCTTCGATGGTGCATAAGAATATTAAGTATGAAGTATCTAAATTGTGGGTGTTGGCCAAACCTATTATCATGGTATCTTAGAAGGTGGAGAGCATATTCATGTAGCTTGACCTCTTTCATATTTTGTTTGTTGAATGTAGCTATGCCCTTTGGAAACAATGTGGGGAATGCCATAACAAATAATCCATCAGTGGTGTATTCATTGATGGGCGTCAAAGAAACTGGTGGCAAATGAATAGCAGGAGTTGGGTGTCCTTCCCCTAATTGCAGCAAGGCTCGCAATTCTTCCACTTCTGTACAGGTAGGGGGAAGGTTAACCACAAATGATGTTGTTGCTTGCACATTCTCTTGATATTTCTCTTCATTTGTATTATTTTTTTCGATTAAACTTATATCAAAGGGATCTGAATTTGAGGTTGTTGCACGTAGAAGGTCAGAGATGTCAGTGGAGGCAATAGGCAAGCATAAGAGAGATGCCTCATCTAACTATACATCTTTGTAGTAAGGGTCATTATAGATCTTATATTGTAAAGCCTCATGAACACGTGTTCTTCTAACATAGAAGCTATATTGCTGGGAAGCAACATTTTTTTTGTTTACTATGAGTATATCAAGGCCATGTATATGCTGTGGTAAATAAGTTGTAATTACAACAATATCTTGAGGAAAACAAATAGTGTGGCCATTGTATTTTAACTGTCCCCTTCTTGCATAAGTATCTTGGAGGACAGATTTGACACGTGCTATAAGCATCTCTTCTATTTGAGTAAGGCGTTGTAAACATGCTGGTTGCTCACCGGGGTCCATGTTGTTCCACTTTGAGAAGCGATTGCCATTTTTTTTTGAAATGCACCTTTAACAAGTAGTACTACCATTGAATTGCCTAGTTTTTATTCCTGGATATCATTCCATGCATACTTGGCATGTTGAGACATTTGATAGGCTGGCCAACTTTGAACGGAAGGAGTTCCTAACAGTGTAATAGTTTGGAGGAAATAGTGGACGATGTTGGGTTTGGGAGGGGGAGTTGGGTTGTAATATAGACTGCATATGTGATGCGGGTGATTGTAATGGGGAGGGATTAATGGAAAGAGAGGGTGTGAATGTGGAAGCTCCTACATGGAGGTTGTGACGGTTTGCTCGTCTCCCTCTATTAAAAGAATCCTTCTTTGCATGGTACCTTAATCATTCTAGATGGTTATGAGAATGCTTTGCTTGCAAAATTTCTGCTTGATTTTCCATGACAGGGGTTCTTGGGGATCAAAGCAATGCAATATGAATATCACGAAGAATTTGTAGGAGATAACTTTGGTGTGAGACATTAACTTCTCACATAGAGAAAAAATAGTAGACTTTTAAAAAATCTATGTGTGAGTGAGGGTGGTTGTGTTTAAACTTTGTGTAGTTGTGCGTAGAATTTGTTGTAAATAATATAGTGCCTTGTATATAATATGATTGGCCATAATGCTTGAAGTTACAATAATTTGTCTTTACACAAGCCCAATTGGAATGCAAAGTTTGAAAATAAGAAGAGGGAATAATACCATAAATAGAAATTCTTTGTATTGGTGTACATTTTGATCGTAACAGAAACTGTATTATATACTAAAAAAAGATATAGTAAATGGTTTTGTAGAAAAAAGGCCTAATAAATGATATCTAAATCACAAGTGAATGTCTTGAAAACAATTTTATATCATCCATTACAAATCATCTGAGCAAAATATATACTGCATCATAGAAAGGTTGCATTCAAACAAGTTTTCCCCAGTTGAGTTGCTACAATCTTGAATTGGAGATGGAAATACTGTTTGATCTCACCATCAGAAGAATGTTATAATTTTCAATTTTAATCTTAGTAACCAAATACAAATTTTGACAAGGAATTGACATGTAAAAATAGTCTTTCTTTCACCTCAATGCTATGTCCATTATGTTATCCATCACACAACCCATGCCCTCACTATCCACAGTTTGATCTCAGAATTGGCATGCATACCTCTACCCATCTACTTCCCTCAAACAAAACATGATTGCTACCCTGCCAACAACTAATCTTAACTCTTTCAATTTGTTGTAGTGTTTATTATGTTGTACCCAATTTGGAACTCAATTGTGATACATTAATTTCATCATCAAATTATCATTTGTGTATGAAGTTTTTCAAAATCCAAAATAATCAATTTCTAATAAAGTCATAAATCATGTTGTCAAAATCTAGAATGTTGAATTGTAGATTGTTTATAATTTATTCATCAATTTTAATTTTTAAATAATTATTGTGATATCAAGATGTTTAACCTATTCTAAGCAATTAAAATGCAATGGGAAACATAATGAAACACCTCAAGACTAGCTTAAGGAATTTGAAAATACAAAGAGGAAAGTGTCAAATGAAGATAAATGATTATACCTTTCTTCTTGTAGCTGAAACTCCTTGGTTGGCCCTTGATTTGGATTGATATGTATGCTCCTTGATGGCTCTTGATGTGGCTAAAAATGAATTTGACTATATGTTTGGATGTAAATGCAAGTGAATGTAATTGAAGGATAGATGAGTGCACAAAATGGCAGCATGTAGTTATAAAATGGCTAAGTCCCCTAAATGCCTTAGAGGAAGGGGTATTTATAGAGAAACTTGAATTCTCTAGAGAATTCAATGGTTGGGATTTATCCAACAAGGCCAAGATGAAGGGCTAAGGTGAGTTGAGGACTCACAAGCCCTCACATCTTGACATGTGGATTGTGAGATGGCTAAAAGGAGGTGAGGTGTAAATGAGGTGGCCAAAAGGTACATGAGGTGGAGGAAGGACAAGTACCTTCCAAATACCTTAGGGAGTGAGAAGATCTCCTCAAAAAGGAATTTGTTGTCCCCAAGTGAGAGTGAAAGGGACATTTGAGGAATTTTGGAATTCCTCAAAAATCCCCATGGGAAAAAGAGAGGTGGTTGGAGAAATAAATGTGAATTAAAAATTCACATTCTTAGGAGAGTCTAAAGGATAAGAGAGGTTCTCCAAAAAGGTGGGAATTGTGTTGGTGTATGTAATTAAATATCTTGTACCTTGTCCTAGGTCATAATTACACCTTAGTTAAGTTTACTTAGGGACCACATAGGAGGTTGTTGGAGATTCTCCACTTTTGGTGGACTTGACATCTCATCACCTCATCATTTCCACCTTTTGTGGACATATCATGTGATTATCTCTCCATCTTTGGTGTAGTGATAAGTTTTACTAGTTGTCTCATGTCATAAGATTCTGACACTTGTCAGAATCTTATGCCCTTCTATGTTCTCACCTTGGCTATATAACCAAGGGGTCTCTCTCATTTGTAAGCAATCATAATCAGCATATCATATTGATGACATTGAATACAGTTTATTCTTGTCATAATATTTCTCTCTTTCTTGTGCTTTCTATTTGGTCCATAGATCTTGGGTGGCTGCCATAGCCAATTCTAACATGGTATCAGAGCGTGTTGGGTGCCATTGGAGAGTCTATTTCTGAAGAGAGATTCCAGATCTGAGGATGTTCCGTTCGTGACTCTTTGTTGCAGGTTCATATCCGAGCTTGCTGGTGCAAATCTGAGCTCACCATTGTGTCCGGAAGGTTCGAGATAGTTGATTTTTCCTTTTGTTTCGTCCAAATCGGACATACGAGGCCAAATCTATGAGGGTTTGAAGCTGAAGAGTGGTTGCCAGATCCAGAAGGTAGCTGCAATTTTGGAGCATTTTGGGTCAAATCCAACCCTGCCATCGCGTCCAGAAGGGCCAAAAACCCTAAGATCAACTGTCAAATCGAGAAAATCCGAGCACTTCACGTGGAGCTTGAAGGAAAAATCTCCCCTCCTTCGGCCGTACGGACGACATTAATAAGTACCGCAGAGGTACTAACACTAGTACCTGCCGTCAGTGGGCTCTTCGCCACGTGGCGTACCGCTGTGGCCCCACGATCCCTCTACATCTGCCACTGGCGGAGTCTATTTGGCATTCACCGGCGGCAGCATTCAAACCCCGGCAAAACAAAAATCCGGCCGGCAAACTTCAAATCTGGGCAGCAAATAAAGAATTTTCGGCGAGGATATTCTGGCGATTGGAAAAATTCCGGTCAAGATTCTGCCGACCCCGGTGACGTGCATGAAAACGTCAAATTTAAGCTCGGTTCCGGAGAATATTTGGCCCAGGGAATATTCTTTTTGACGGCGGCGAAACCGTCAAATTTAATCGCGTATATTGATGACGTCAGCAATACATCAGGGCAGTTTTGAATTTTCTGCCCCCTCACGGTTTGCATTCTGATTTTGATAGGCGAACTTTAAAGCTTAATATCTTGCTCATTCTGACTCCTTTTTCAGAGAATTTTTTTTTTTATTTGGGCTAGAATTTCATGCTCTTCGCACTGGTG
>VDFB02163831.1:0-12706 GCA_007258455.2 Sequoia sempervirens
GCTTAATAGGGTTTACTTGCCCATGGTGGCATCAACTCATTATTTCCAATTATATTCTTGCAAAAAAGAGTGTTAAGGTCCCAAATTTATGGTGTTACCTAGACCTACGACCTAAGCCTCGAGGGTTCATAATGACCTTGCCTGCGTATCCCCTCGTGGCAAGTCAAAGGCTTCATAGTTCACCCCACAATGATAGAGGGAGGTCAATCTCACCTCTTGTGTGAGATCTATTATCTCACCTATAACCCATAACGATTCATTTAGAATAGGTAAGCTATTAACATAGTCAATTATAATATAATGATAATAATCTTGCCATCAAGTGTTGGGTCCATACCAATCATTACCAAACGTTTGTGTACAAACATTCACAATATTCACAAGAGATTATCCATAACATAATCTCAAGAATCTTATAAACAATGGTAGTCATGAGAATACCCCCATATTCATAAGCTAATTAGGTCATACATAGTACAAGTACAAAATGACTGAATCATACACTGATCACAAGTGTCACAGTGACTAGATCATACAAAGATAACAAAGTATAATGCTGTCTGGATCATACACAAATCACAAGTACTACACTCTCTAGATCATACACAAGTCACAAGTACTACTGCAACTAGATCATACACAGATCACAAGTACAACCACAACTGGATTATACACAAATCACAAGTGCAATAGTGTCAAGATCATACACAGATCCCAAGTGCAACAATTATTATCTCATTCACATGCACAATTATCTTAGTGACTGGCTTCAACACATATCACAAATAAGCAGTGACAAGCTCTAACTATACATCACAAATGCATAATAACGAGCTCCAACATGCATCATAATTACATAGTGATGAGCCACAACATACATCACATCCATACTGGATAACACATCACAATAGCTAACACATATCCATAATGCATCCCAGATAGAAAGAATATTGGTGCATTGCACTCTACTCCGTGGGTCATATCCTTTCTCCTGGTCTTCTACACCATGGAAAAATGGGAAGAGGATTCAATGCATCCCATACTACACCATGCGTCCATCCTCAACTCCACAAGGCTAGGTATACAGTATAACAACTTGGAGGGGATTCAATACTACACCACGGGTCTATCCACAATCCCAAGGGTTTCCCCAAGTAGTGAACCTACCAAACCTAGTGGATTCCAACTTCAATCGACTCTAGGCAACCGATGACAAGTTTTTCCACCTAGGAAGAAGTAGCTCCCGACATATACCACCTTGTGACCTTAGTGATATTGTCAGCTATCTTCTTCACAATCCTGGGTAACACATGGCATTAGTCACTTCTATGCCTACCAATAACAACTAGTGAACCCTATCAATATGTGGTTAGCCCCAAATTATCATTACCCACACGAATGGGTCCCTACCCGTGCAACCGCTACGACCATATCATAACCAGGGTAGCCTGCTACCTTCACCTCCATGAACTAGGTGAATGTTGACTAATCCCTAGTAGTATCCCAGACATCGATCAGTCGCACAATCCAATGACTGGCTATCAGTACTCAAATATACTGAAGGTTCACTCTTGGGCGGGTCATACATAACATGATTCACAATCTCAATCCACAGATACACGAGCCTATACATAAACACATAGATATGGAGTTGAATTACACATACACATAAGAGAAACATGGAACCAACACAAGATGGACATTTCCAAAATTATACATATATTCAAATACCATTTATAAGGTAGTCAATTTTTGCTTACTATATAAAAGCATATTATTTATTAAATACATAGTATTAGATTCCCTTAACTTGTTCACACCCCTTCAGTACCCATTCAACCTCAAACTCAAGCCTACTAAAGAGAGAAGGTCAAACCAATCCGGAACAACCCTGACATCTAGGATTTATCCCCCCTAGACCCTCCCCCTACAGACTTGAAGTGACAAGGGCATCCTTCGCCCAAGGACCACCTACGTTCCTGCTTCCAAATGGGTCAAATTCACACATAGTTCTCCTTGCATGGTCCCTCCAAGACCTACACACAAGTTCCCATACCCAAGGTGTCATTAATGATTCCCTTCAATTACTTTCACTAAGTTCACAATTTAGCAACCTATACAATAACACTTCCCTTCAAGAATAACAAGGTCCTCAATCAACCCCCACATTATTATTTATAAAATATCCTCAATGTCCCAAGGATTGTTTTATCGACATAGGGGCTATGCTTAATAGTCGACATGGAATTACCTTGTTCACATAAACCTGTACTTTCACTTAGGATTCACATAATAGATTCAACATAGAGGTTCTTACACTCAAGGGGTCAATATGTATCTTGTAGTCATATAAGAATCTAGTACCCCAATACCCAGTACCATTCTAGAGTTATGTGGCATGTCTTATTGTTCCATTAAGCAAGGAGTATAAAATGACATGAGAGGAATTTATTATGCCATTACAACTCTGATAGAATTTCCCAAATGATCACATAATTACATACATAATATCTTCTCAATATTTACAAGTATCTAGAACCTCATTGGAACATACCAAGCCTCAAAAAGGCCCTTCAAACATTATTTAACTATGAAAAAATTAACGTAATGGTTATATACTTGATCTAAACTGAAGTCAATATGTAAGTTGACTCTAGATGGTTGGAAACACTATAATCATGGTACCATGCCATGAAAATATAAATCCAATAATAATATTGACAATACTCGATCTCCCAATTTAGTTTACTTTGTGGTGTCACCACATATCCTTATAATAGTCCTATTCACAAATTGGATAATTATTCACATACTTCCCATTGAACTAAACTTGACCTTAATGGTCATCAATAGGGTATCAAGAAATGGTACGCAAGATCTATCTAATAACTCACTCTTGACAACATTGTCAATCTAAAAGATAGTTCCCTTCCAATTGGTATACAATTTATACTGTGTTCCACTGCATCTATAATATTCATCTTTCATCCATATGTTATATCATAGTTCCTTGGCATTTAAGGGGTAGAAAATATTTCATGTAGTTGTATTAGACATTTATCCTCAAATCCAAGCATCACCAAGAATAAAAATTACAACATTGCAAGTGTTTTAGCACCGCGGTTCTCGTGCCACTAACAAGTCAATATCATTTCTTAAATTATTATGCAACCATAATACAATACATAGATAAGGTAATCTAAGTTCTAGCTCATATATAAAAGAGGTTTATAGCTATGTTTTAACCCACCCCATTCCATGTAGCTATTTACGGTAGCGGATATACAATCTCATATTCCCCTTTTTTTCCTAAAAAGGAAATTAAGGTTTTCCTCAAAACAAAACACTAAATCTGAAGGATTATTTGGTAATATAAAGGTGGTTTAGTTTAGGTACCTAGAATATCCCAAATTCTTACGTCTATTAATAAATTTTAGTCGATAACCATCAAGGCCACACTTGCTATTACTGAGATGATAGGGTTTCAACTACATGTGATCAAATCATATCTTATCTATAACCATACACTTGGACAATAATATTCTCCCATGTTCATAATCTAATAAAATTTAATATCTTGTTCAATAATATTTATTCATTAATTATAAACCCTACCCTTTATTGGAGGCCTTCCTTATCTTTAAACATGTGGAATAAAAAATAAAGGTATAAGTGCTAAAATTCATGTATCCAAGATGATGGTGAGGTCGTCAAGTTTATACCCCGGCCATGATCCTGATAGAGTGTATAAATTTACAAGCTTTATGTGATAATTTATTAATATTCTTAGTTTAAAGTTCAAGGAATTGTTTAGAGTTCTCCAAGGATGCATAATCAATCTCTCATTTTTCTACATTCTTACACTAGTAATAAGGAACCTAAAATAAGCATGAACATTGAACTTGAATTATAAATAAATTTTAATTGTTTTTTTTGTCTCCCCATAAATTTTAATCATTATGAACCTTAGTGGCATATAATTGCTTTGTCATTTTTTGATAACTATAGCTACCAGTACCACTTCAACTTTTCCACAATCTAGTTTTTTATAATTGACTTGGGTTTATTTGACCTATCACTTAGCTATAGGGATGAAGATCAAAAGTATAACATTTCAGTGAGAAACATTAAATAACAAGCATAAGGAGAATATGCAATATAAAAAAGAATAACTCATATGTAAATGATGTTTGGTTGCCTTTGCCCCTGTTGGTCAATTTAAGCTATTAATCCTTCTCACGTTGGCTTCTTGCCCATCTCCTCTTGTGTTTTTCCCTCTCTTCTTTCTCCCCACATGGTTCTATTGTTGTCCTTTGTTGCTTGCATTATGAGTGTTTTTCTTCATTGATAACCTAGTGTTCACCCATCTTTCCTCCATATTTCCTACTTAATCTAAGCCTAACAAAGTCGATTTAAGGTGGTCATGGGTGGAAGATTGCTAGAAAGCTCATTTTTTCCTCTCGACTTGCAGTTGGACAACCCTTGTTTCTCACTTCTCGAGGATTATATGCTTGTCAATTTTCTTGAAATCCCATCTTTGAGGGGGTTTCAATCTTCCCAATAATGCTGGTATGCGTGTGGATCAGCGATGGGCCAAAAAAGTGGCAATATGATGGGTATTTTGTAGGGTAGGTGGCTAACAACCTTTCTTTTTTACCCAAAATTGATGAAATGAAAAAGGTTTTGCAAGAGATTCTCAACTTTCCACCAATATGTAAATTATGCTTTAAACCTTGAATTTAATAAATTATTATTATTCATTTTCTATTTGAATTATGACTAAAGTCCTAATTGATAGGTTGATTGAAAAACATTTACAACTTTCAAACGGTATCACATTTTTGGAATCCAAAACATGCATCACATTCTATGATTCACATACTATATGATTAAAAAAAGAAAAATTGAATTTCATGAAGTTTTGACCAAGTTAAGGTGGTCAGACATATGAGTTTTCATATTTTTTAAAGCTTGTAATAAAAAAATTCATAATTAATTATTTACTCAAAAAAATTACAAAAAATATGTAATTTAATCCAGACATGAGTCCCTACCCTATTTTAAGAGCTTATGGCCATTATCATTTTTATTGTAATAGTGTTGTATTTTAACACCTACTTTGACTTTTCCATGGTAAATGGTATCACTTACATTGAAATTTCAAATCAACAAATAGATTTTTCTTTTAAAATAAACCTAGGTTTGTGGAACCAAATTAACTTCTTTCTAGATCTGGCTCTTACATATTTTTGAAATAATATAGATAACTTATTCAAATTCTTTTTATTTCTGCTGTCAACTTCACTTTTTCAATTTTTGCCACTCTCTATGGCTCATATTTTTTCCATGATGATCCCCGCACATACCCACATGCCATCTTCCATTCCATACATTTCAGTTACTCCTATCCGCATCCTTTCTCTGACAATTCCATTTCCTCCCATCATGAATCTCCTTTGCGGAAAAATAAAATTCTATCTATTCAGATTTGTTGGGCACCCATAACCCTAGTCCAAAGCTTCTCATTTTTGCTCAGGCAAGGAGATCAAGGGATTTCTTTGTGCTCACATTCTCTCTTTTTTCCCCAAACAAACCCATCCTCCCCCTTCACCATCAACTTCTCCTCCATTTTTTCCTTCTCATATTACTCGACCCATGACCCATGATTTTTCTACTTGGTGGTGAGGGCTTCGATGCTCATTTAATGGTGTGAAAGCTCCTTTTATTTTAGGGGCACCATGCTTTTGTACACCCACGCCATGCCCATTAATTTTGGGTTGTCTCCCCATCGAAAGAGGGATAGATGGCTCATTAAATGATGCCTTAACTTTTGTTGGTGGTCAATGGAAACTTCACAACCTTAATAAATTTTTCCATAATACATTTTGATGACCATGCAATATCCACGTGGAAAGGTCCCTTGCTGACAGGGATGTTACATTTGTCCCCCCTTGGGAATAAGTCATCCCGGCTTATTAGAAGATTATATTTGTTATTTTTCTTCAAAAAATTTGGTTACTAGTCAAGTTAATTGCTTTTGAACCACTTATCTTTGCCTCTTAGTTGGTCCCCTTTTCCTTAATTTGATTAAATTCAAAATAATTTTATAAGATTTTAAAGGGTGCTTATTAAAATATACCCTCAAGTGATCACTTTCACTCAATTCTATCCTCCATTTCAATTTATGGGTTAATTTTTCCTAGGAGAGGACAATATTATAGCATTAGGTACACACATTTACTAGTTAACCCTTCCAAAATACACCTTCTAAATATCACATACATCACATCCATATTGGATAACACATCACAATAGCTAACACATTTCTATAATGCATCCTAGATAGAAATAATATCGGTGCATTGTGCACTACACCGTGGGTCATATCCTTTCTCCTGGTCTTCTACAACATGGAAAAATGGGAAAAGGATTTAGTGCATCCCATACTACACCATGGGTCCATCCTCAACCCCACAAGGCTAGGTATATAGTCTAACAAGTGGGAGGGGATTTGGTGCATCCCATACTAAACGGCGGGTCTGTCCGCCATCCAAAGGGTTTCCCCAAGTAGTGAACCTAAAAAACCCATTAGATTCTGACTTCAATCGTCTCTAGGCCATTGATGACAAGTCTGTCCACCTAGGAAGACGTAGCTCCCGAGATATACCACCTTGTGAACTTAGTGATATTGTTAGCTATCTTCTTCACAATCCCAAATAATGCATGGCATCAGTCATTTCCATGCATACCAGTGACAGCCAGTGAACCCTATCAATATGCAGTTAGCCCCAGATTAACATTACCCGCACAGATGGGTCCCTACCTGTGCAACCGCTATGACCGTATCATAACGAGGGTAGCCTGCTACCTTCACCTCCATGAACCAGGTGAATGCTGACTAATCCCTAGCAATATCCTAGACATCAGACATTGACACGGTCCAATGACTGCCTGTCACTACTCAAATATCCTAGAGGTTCACTCTTGGGTGGGTCATACATAACATGATTCACAATCTCTATCCACAGATACACATACCTATACATAAACACATAGATATGGAGTTGATTCACACATACACATAAGAGATACATGGAACCAACAGGAGATGGAATTTTTCAAACTTATACATATATTCAAATACCCATTATAAGGTAGTCAATTTTCGCTTACTATATAAAATCATATTATGTATTAAATACATAGTATTAGATTCCCTTAACTTGTTCACACCCCTTCGGTACCCATTCAGCCTCAAACTAAAACCGACTAAAGAGAGAAGGTCAAACCAATCTAGAACAACCCCGACATCTGGGAGTTATCCCGCCTAGACCCTCCCCCTACGGACTTGAAGTCATAAGGGAATCCTTCACCCAAGGACCACCTACGTTCCCACTTCCAAACGGGTCAAAGTCACGCGTGGTTCTCCTTGCATAGTCCCTCAAAGAACTCCACACAAGATCCCATACCCAAGGTGTCATTAATGATTCCCTTCAATTACATTCACTAAGTTCACAATTTAGCAACCTATACAATAACACTTCCCTTCAAGAATATCAAGGTCCTCAATCAATCCCCACATTATTATTCGTAAACTATCTTGAATGTCCCAAGGATTGTTTTATCCACATAGGGGCTATGCTTAATAGTCGACATAAAAATTACCTTGTTCACATAAACCCATACTTTCACTTAGGATTCACATAATAGATTCAAAATAGAGGTTCTTACACTCAAGGGGTCAATATGTATCTTGTAGTCATATAAGAATCTATTACCCCAATACCCAATACCATTCTAGAGTTATATGGAATGCCTTATTATTCCTTTAAGAAAGGAGTAGAAAATGACATGAAAGGAATTTATTATGCCATTACAACTTTGATAGAATTTCCCAAATGATCACATAATTACATACATAATATCTTCTCAATATTTGCAAGTATCCAGAACCTCATTGGAACATACCAAGCCTCAATAAGTCTTTTCAAACATTATTTAACTATGAAAAACATAACATAATGGTTATATACTTGATGCAAACCGAGGTCAATATGTAAGTTGACTCTAGATGGTTGGCAACACTATAATCATGGGACCATCTCGTGAAAATATAATACTGATAATACTCGATCTCCCAATTTAGTTTACTTTGTGGTGTCACCACATATCCTTATAATAGTCCTATTCTCAAACTACATAACTATTCACATACTTCCCATTGAACTAAACTTGACCTTAATGGTCATCAATATGGTATCAAGAAATGGTAGACAAGATCTATCTAATAACTCACTCTCAACAACATTGTCAAATTAAGAGATAGTTCCCTAACAATTGGTATACAATTTATACCGTGTTTCACTGCATCTATAATATTCTTCTTTCATCCATATGTTATATCATAGTTCTCATATTTAAGGGGTTGAAAATATTCATGTAGTTGTATTAAACATTTATCCTCAAATCCAAGGTGGGTCACCAAGAATAGCAATTTGTAACATTAAAAGTGTGTTTAGCATCATGTGGTTCTAGTGCCACTAACAAGTCATCATGTCTTAAATTATCATGCAACCATAATCCAATACTTAGATAAGGTAATTAGGTTCCTAGTTCATAATGTATAAAGAGGTTTATATAGCTATGTTTTCAACCCACCCCATTCCATGTAAAAACATTAAGGTAAGGATATACACCATCTTCCCTCTTTTTACTAAGAAGTTCAAGCCTTTGGAAAATGAAATAATTTAATCTTGAAGGATTATTTGGTAATATAAAGGTGGTTTAGTTTAGGTACCTAGAATATCCCAAATTCTTACGTCTATTAATAAATTTTAGTCGATAACCATCAAGGCACACTTGCTATTACTAAGATGATAGGGTTTCAACTACATGTGATCAAATCATATCTTATCTATATCCATACACTTGGACAATAATATTCTCCCATGTTCATAATCTAATAAACTTAATATCTTGTTCAATAATATTTATTCATTAATTATAAACCCTACCCTTTCTTGGAGTCCTTCCTTATCTTTAAACATGTGGAATACAAAATAAAGGTATAAGTGCTAAAATTCATGTAGATCCAAGATGATGGTGAGGTTGTCAAGTTTATACCCTGGCCATGATCTTGATAGAGTATAAATTTACAAGATTTATGTGATAATTTATTAATATTCTTGGTTTAAAGTTCAAGACATGGTTTAGAGTTCTCCAAGGATGCATAATCAATCTCTCATTTTTCTACATTCTTACACTAGTAATAAGGAACCTAAAATAAGCATGAACATTGAACTTGAATTATAACTAAATGTAAAATGCTATATTTGTCTCCCCGTAAATTTTAATCATTATGAACCTCAGTGGCATATAATTTCTTCGTCATTTTATGATAACTATAGCTACTAGAACCACTTTAACTTTTCCACAATCCATTTTTTTAAAATTGACTTGGGTTTATTAGACCTGTCACTTAGCTATAGGGATGAAGATCAAAAGTATAATGTTTTAGTGAGAAACATAAAATAGCAAGCATAAGGAGGATATTAAATATAAAAATGAAAGTAATAACTCATGTCTTTAATTGATGCTTGGTTGCCTCTACCCCTGTTGGTGAATCCAATCTCTTAAATCCTCCTCACGTTGGCTTCCTTCCCATCTCCTCTCACGTTTTTCCCTCTCTTCTTTCTCCCCATGCGGTTCTATTGTTGGCCCCTGTTGCTTGCGTTATGAGTGTTTTTCTCCACTGATAACCTGGTGTTCGCCCCTCTTTCCTCAATATTTCCTAATTAATCTAAGCCCAACAAAGTTGATTTAAGGTGGTCATGGGTTGAAGATTGCTAACAAGCTCAATTTTTCCCTTTGACTTGCAGTTGGACAACCCCTGTTTCTCACCCCTCGAGGATTATATGCATCTTAATTTTCCTGAAATCCCATCTTTGAGGGGGTTTCAATCTTCCCTATAGGCGCCATCTTCCATTCCACACATTTCAGTTACTCCTATCCGCATCCTTTCTCTGACAGTTCCATTTCCTCCCATCGTGAATTTCCTCTGTGGAAAAATAAACTTCTATCTATTCAAATTTGTTTGGCGTTCATAACCCTGTTCCAAAGCTTCTCGTTTTGGCTCAGGCAGGGAGAGCAATGGATTTCTTTGTGCTCACAGTCTCTCTTTTTTCCCTAAACAAACCCATTCTCCCCCTTCACCGTCGGCTTATCCTCCATTTTTTTCTTCTCATATTGCTCGAAGCATGACCCGTGATTTTTCTACTTGATGGTGAGGGATTCCATGCTCATTTAATGGTGTAAAGGCTCCTTTTTTTTCAGGGGCGCCATGCTTCTACACCCACACCATGCCCATTAATTTTGGGTTGTCTCCCCATCGAAAGAGGGATGGATGGCTCATTAAATGACGCCTAAACTTTTGTTGGTGGTCAATGGGAACTTCACAACCTTAATAAATTTTTCCATAATACATTTTGTTGACCATGTAATATCCACGTGGAAAGGTCCCTCACTGACAGGGATGTGACATCCTTCCCTGCTTGGGAATAATCCATCCCGGCTTATTAGAAGATTATATTTATTATTTTTGTTCAAAAAATTTGGTTACTAGTCAAGTTAATTGCTTTTAAACTCCTTATCTTTTCCTCTTAGGTGGTCCCCTTTTCCTTGATTTGATTAAATTCAAAATAATTTTATAAGATTTTAAAGGGTGCTTATTAAAATATACCCTCAAGTGAGCATTTTCACTCAATTCTATCCTCCATTTCAATTTATGGGTTGATTTTTCCTAGGAGAGGATAATATTATAGCATTAGGTATACACATTTACTAGTTAACCCTTCCAAAATACACCTTCTGAAGTTCATTGCATTTTAAGTTCATATATATTCATACTTACATCACAAAGATATTTCTTAATATTCTAAATTATGCCATTAAATTTTCTACATAACGAGGGGTGAAACCAAATCAAACAAGGGAGTGAGGAGAACTAGCAATGATCAAATGCTTAACCTTCTACTACACACTCTAATTTACCTTTTTATAGTTCATATATCCATTTTTCCCTCTCCACCCATCAATGGTTCCTTCGTTAAAACTAGTCATCCACTCTTCAGAGCTTAAAAGTCTATTTAAGATACTCAAAACATTTATGTACATATCAAGTGACCAACTTGGTTATGGTTTGTTGGTAGTATAACACAACATAACCCAAAGTCAAGTGAGCCTCATAGGTCCAGCGTTTGAACCTGGTTGCTCTGATACCAATGTAAAATCCCCATCTTGGGATTTTTCTTTTTTTTGCATTCACAACTTCTACCAACTTAAATGATATAGAACTTTCCATGAAGATTAATAGGGTTTACTTCAACACCTCTCCATACCCAAGGTGGCATCAACTCATTATTGCCAATTATATTCTTGCACAAAAGAGTGTTAAGGTCCCAAAGTTATGGTCTTAACTACACCTACGACCTAATCCTCAAGATTCATGATGACCCTGCCTATGTATTCCCTCGTGGGAAGTCAGAGGCTTCGTATTTCACCCCACAATGACAGAGGGAGTTCAATCCCACCTCTTGTATGAGATCTATTATCTCACCTATAACCCATAACTATTAATTTAGAATAGGTAAGCTATTAACATAGTCAATTATAATATAATGATAATAATCTTTCCATCAAGTGTTGGGTCCATACCAATCATTACCAAACGTTTGTGTACAAACATTCACAATATTCACAAGAGATTATCGATACCATAATCTCAAGATTATACACAATGGTCGTCATGAGCATACCCCCATATTCACAAGCTAATTAGGTCATACATAGTACAAGTACAACAATGACTGGATCATACACTGATCACAAGTGCCACAGTGACTAGATCATACAAAGATCACAAGCATAACAGTGTTTGGAACATACACAGATCACAAGTACTACACTTTTTGGATCATACACATATCACATGTACAACCACAACTGGATCATACATAGATCACAAATGCAATAGTGTCAAGATCATACACAGATCCCAAGTGCAATAATTATTATCTCATTCGCATGCACAATTACCTTAGTGACTGGCTCCAACATATATCGCAAATACGCAGTGACAAGCTCAAACTATACATCACAAATGCATAATAATGAGCTCCAACATACATCATAATTAAATAGTGATGAGCCCCAACATACATCACATCAACACTAGCTAACACATGTCCATAATGCATCCCATATAGAAAGAATATTAGTGCATTGCACACTACACCATGGGTCATATCCTTTCTCCTGGTCTTCTACACCATGGAAAAATGGGAAGAGGATTTGGTGCATCCCATACTACACCGCGGGTCCATCCTCAACCACACAAGGCTAGGTATACAGTCTAACAATTGGGAGGGGATTTGGTGCATCCCATACTACACCGTGGGTCCATCCACCATCCCAAGGGTTTCCCCAAGTAGTGAACCTACCAAACCTGGTGGATTCCGACTTCAATCGCCTTTAGGGCATCGACGACAAGTTTGTCCACCCAGGAAGAAGTAGCTCCTGACATATACCACCTTGTGACCTTAGTGCTATTGTCAGCTATCTTCTTCACAATCTCGGGTAACACATGACATCAGTCACTTCCATGAATATTAGTGATAGCCAGTGAACCCTATCAATATATAGTTAGCTC
>VDFB02163832.1:0-17422 GCA_007258455.2 Sequoia sempervirens
TCAAGAAGATAAGAGTTGAACTGAAGATTAGATTTGGAAAATCAAGAATTTGCTTGATTACTTGATTTTTAGAGGAAAGTTACCAATTTGAATTAAATTAATTCAAAATATGGATTTTGTGAAATAATAAATAATCGATTTTCAGATTATTTACCAAAATGGACTGTCAATTAAGAATGTGATGACATTTTAAATAATTTCATTTATTTAAAATGAGAGGAATATTAATTTTGACAATTAAATAATTAAAGATAATTATTTAATTTGGCAGATAAGATTAATTAATTAAATAAATTAATCAATTCATTCAATTATGACAATTAGTGACATATTAAATAAATAACTAAAACTTATTTATTTAATAATCAGGAAGAAATGACTAAAGAAGGGTAATTAAATAAATTTAGAAATTTATTTAATTAGGGGAAGACTTAGATAATTAATGATGTATTTAATAAATAAATAAAATTTATTTATTAAATAATCATGAAGAATAAAAGAAAATGAATTAATTAAATAATTATGAATTATTTAATCAATAGTCAAATGTGGACCAAGGACATAATTAAATTTCATAATTATGCTAGGATGAAAGTGGTAAAAATGAAGCTTGCAAGCTTAGGTCATTTTTAGGTGTCTACAATATGCATCCAAGTGTTTTCTCATAGTCGATCTCTCATCTTGCCAATTCTTTAGTATCAATGAGTTGTTGAGTTGTTTCCTTTAGATGACCTATTAGACCTTTCATCATGAGATAGTGTCATACTAATTTTCTCCATGTAGCATAATTATGTGGAGTTAGGAGTTCAATTTGAGATTTTCCCATTGCAAGAACACAAACCAAGCAAAAGAATACAATCAACCATTGCAAGATTACCTCCCCCCCCCAAATTACTCAATCAAGAAAACCCACCAAGCAATATCTGATTTGGCACTTTATACTTAGTGCTTTTACAGTTTCCACTTGGCAAAAATAGCGAAGTGGACTTTGATCTTGGTGCATGCAAAGGCCAAATTTGGTTGTAGAATCAAGTACAATTTTTGGTACAAAATAAGATCAATCTTATCATACCACTGAGAAGTACACAAAAAATTATGCACTTTTAAAAACAATTGCACCCAAAAATGTTACAATAGGAGCAAGATATGAGCTCCCAAAGTTCCCAAAATGAGGATGAAATAGCAACACCTATGAGAATCTGCAATTTCTGGAAAAACTAGACACCAAAACCAAAAACTGATTGCACCACTATGAAGAGCATGAAAAATTAGCCCAAAATAAAAAAAATTGCTCACAAATTGGAGGTTGTGAGCACAAATTATGAGCATTTGTAGATCAAGTGCAAAAATGAAAACTTCAACGTTGAGGGGGTAGAAAATAATCAAACCAACCACTAACATCATCAATTCTCGATGCTAAATTTGATGGTCAAACAAACATCATGATCTCTCATGGATTAAATTTGATGTCTAAATAGCCGTCATGACTTGTAATGCAATTTGACTAGAATATTCTTCCAATTGCCGAAATATGTTGACTAACTAGAATATTCTTCAATGCGTCAGTTCTTGGAATGCCAAATTTCTATTTGATTGGCTAGAATTTAGCTTTATACTATCATTTTTAAGTCAACCGGTTCACTGTATTTTGTGGGGCCAATGCATGCAAATGTGGGGGTGTCGCGTGGCAACCCACATACCTTCAAGGTACAATATGTGAGTTTGCAGACTATAAGGTCTGCAATCCACCAAAAAAAAAATTATTTATATTTTTAAATAAAATTTTCTAAAAAATGATTTGAATATATATATTTTCCTTCAAATATTTTTAGAATTTTTTTTTAAAATAGCCTAATATTTAATTATTTTTTAGAAAAATCATACCATGCGCAATTATGACGTCCTGGCGGGCTGTACAACTTCCTGGGAAAAAACATTTGCCTCACTAAACAAATGTTCGGCTTTGGATAAATTGACAGTCAATCTTAAGGTTTTTGGCCCTTCTAGATGCAATGGCAGGGTTAAATTTGACCCAAAATGCTCCAAAAATGTAGCTACCTTCTGGATCTGGCAACCAATCTTTAGCTTCAATCCCTTATAGATCTGGCCTCGTATGTCCGATTTGGATGAAAAAAAGGAAAATTTGACTTTATCAAACCTTTTAGATGCAACGGTGAGCTTAGATTTGCACCGGTAAGCTCTTATATGAACTTGCAATAAAGAGCCAAAATTGGAACACCCCCAAATCTAGTATCTCTCTTAAGAGAAAAAATCTCCAATGGCACCCAACCCACTCTGATACCATGTTAGAGCTAAGATATAGCTCTGATACCATGTTAGAATTGGCTATGGGTGCCAAGACCTAGAGTCCAAATGGAAAACACAAAGAGAGAGAATGGAATGTGACAAGAATAAAAGATATTCTTATCAATATGATTCAATGATATGATTGTTATTGTGATATAATGAGAGACCCCTTGGTTATATAGCCAATGTGAGATACAAGATGTCATAGGATTGTAATAAGTGTCTTAATCATATGACATGAGACAACTAATCACACTTACCTAGGTTCACATGTGTTGCAAGTCAAAAGATAACAACTAATGACAATTAACACCTTCTAGAAAGATTCATTCCTAGGACCTAAGTAAACTTAAAATGTGTAAATAAGTTCCTAGTAATGAATTAACCAGGTACAAGATTTTATTTACACGAACACGGATACTATTAAATCGCACTTATGAGCCAATTTTTTGTGCTTTCATCATGACTAGCTATGACTACATTTTAGAATATCATGCTCGTGTGCAACTTGGTGGCACTTCTATGTCAATTTTTCACACCTCCATTCGCGATATCGACACCCGTGTTGTCTGTTTTTGGCTTTATCATTTTGCTAACTATTTTTGGTTTTTGCATGGTTGTTTTAACATTTTAGCATTATATTTGGCCTTATATAAGACTTTTTATTCTATTATAGTTACTATCACTAGGCATTAGATCCATTTTATCTTTTATTTTTGCAAACACAACTATCACATTAAGAGGCAAGATAAAAAGAACCTGCAAATTAAAATAAATCTAAAAATTTATCTAGGTTTAACAACTCCACTAGCTATCACACTTCACATTTTTGTTTGGGCCTCTAAAATTAACCTTAAAAGGATAAAGAACACACATTTTAGTTAGGTTTATCAAAAAAAATGTTTCTAGATAAGCTCTAGTTTTATGTGCCTGCGTTGAGATTTTCAGCGCTTGCGTCAGAACTTTTGGTGCTTATAATATGGCGCCTCTATTGCGACTTATAGCACCTACATGTAGCGACCTGCTATGCATCCATTTTCTAAAGTAGCTCTAATTTTTTAGGTAGAATAGTTTTTTTTTTATTTAATCACATCTTAACATATTTTGTTTTTGAACAATCCATCAATCGAGATATTAACAATAATTTGCATTTTAAGGTAAAAATAGTTAATACAAAATCAAACTATAACCTAAAAATTGTCTTGACTAGTTTTGCAAATGCAGGCATCATTTTTGCATATTTCGACACCTTTGTCATAGGCTAGTTATTTAATCTCTTTGGTGTTGTTTCAAAATTCTATTGTTTTTTCCTAATTAATTATTTAGGAAAATATTAGTACTTTGGATCTTTTAAATAGATATAGTTAACATCATTGATATTTAGGATAAAATTGCATTATCTTATCTTGACTAGTATGCAATCACCATTTTACATAATTTTGATGCCTTTATTTTATATTTAATTTTTTTTCTTTTCTATTTTTTTGTTCCTACGTCTCCGTGTTCTGTAAAATGGTGCTTCCATTAATTTTTGAATTTTGATCATTTTTTGGGCTAAGAAGTGGACTAACAACTAGTGCAATTGGCAAGTCATCCAAGACAAGTATAATAAACTACTAATCTATGGTTTTGTAGGACGTTGGCCCAATAATTTTTTTCCACTAATTTAGGCACTAAAGTTAGATTAGAAGGTTAATGAACTTTTTTCTCATTTTTGGAAGGCTACAATAGATGTATGCTCTACCCTCACACTTAGACTGATCTTAGGGATAAAAAATCTTTGCATTTCTTCATTTTTTTTATATTGGTGTTTTAAGTAAACATAAGTTTGCTAGTTTTGTGTGTATGCTCTCCCCTTGTGCTTCATGTGATCTTGGTGATCAAAAACACCTAGCATACCTTTCCCTTTAGGAGGCCTATCTAGGGATTTCATCACCCTAGGGGACAACCTCAACCACACATACCAGCGGGGTATATAAAGGGGGGAGAACTAAAGTTTTACCTCAAACTAGTTGCATCATAATTGGAAAAGCTCCAATTTCTTAGGGTGATTTCAAGCTAGGGGTGAAGGGGTGGTCTGATATTTCAATACCTCACCGAAGTTCCTGACCCACATTTGTAATGAACTAGTGTTCATGGCTTGATCCTCACGTACCTTCGCATATATTGAGGATGCCCTAGAAAAATATTGTGTAACCTATAGAACCATCAAACATAAACTATTATAGTGCGAGGGATGCAAATTGCACCCTATAGATTTCCATCATAAGGCTCCCTTGAGTGAGACAAAAATCCTAGACATTGCATAAGCTACACGTAGCTTTCTAGGGAGAGAGTGATTTTGGTCATCCTTCCATTCTAGGAGGCCACTAGTTGTCTTCTCTCATAAAGACTTAAAGTTCATACACCTCCTTAGGTGTCCCTGCCCTTAGGTCAAAAGAGATTCCAAGTTCATGGGACCACACTAGCCTATAAACCTACTTGAGCTTAGGGTTTGTGAAAAAGTTCTTGAAGTTTCTTTTTTTTGTGAAACCCATGAAAGATGAATCAACCAAAGGGTTGAGGATTGAAATACCCTTCAAAATATTTCAAAATTGGCCAATGTGTTTTATATTTTATCAAATCTTTTGTTAAAACACCTAGGACTGTAAAATTGCACTTGTGACCAAAACTGTCACATCTCCATCAAAAAATATTGTGCATGTGATTTTGTGCTTCTATAAAAAATTGATGCACCTGCATTTCTTGAAACTAAACCTGCATCAAAATCACATAACCTGAGTCTTTTGATTTTGACCCTTAGGGCTCCCTTCTTAGTCTAACAAAATCTTCAACTCTATCATCTCCTAACCATCATTTACTGCATCATTTTTCACACCTAAAACTTACCATCATCAATCCCCCACCCTCCCCATCATTTAAATATTCCCCTTTTGACTTAGGGAAAACCTTAGAAATCCTCATCATTTTGACACCTTGGACTTGGTATCAACCCCCTTTTCTTCATATCACCATCTTGCCTACTTCATTGATTATTATTATCCAATCCAACCTTAGGAAATATCCCTTGGAAATATTCATCTAATCCTACCATCACCTTTGCAAGTCAAATTTTTCATTAGGGCTTAATATAGATCATCCATCATCCTCACTAATCTAGGGGTATCTTAAGAGCTTTCCAATCTTAAGTTGAATCCTGCGTTAGCCCATATTTTTAGATAATTTAGCCTAAGGATTTGGCTCCCTTCTGCTAAGTTTTTCAAAATCATCCTTATCTAGTATTGCTTAGGAACTTGCCTATCCTAAGTAAGGAAAACCAAAAATCATCTCATCTGGGATCTAGATTACAACTTTTGATTGCAACCTTTGGTTTTCTTACAACCAACCTAATCCAATCATCCTAAATAAATCCCATACTACCAATCCACACTAATCATCCTAAATCAACCTCATCACCAAATCAAACATCCCAAATAAATCATCATAAATCAATATTAGGACATCCTAATATACAACCTTCATCATCCAAATCTTAGTCTAAAAAATCTTAAAGAATCCTTACTTTGCATGCCAATCAGTAGATCACAAGGAAGGAAACTAATGGATTCTCAAGGAGAAGCCTTCTTCAACACCATTTAATCTCAACCACCAACACCCCATGAAGACATGGTAGATGCCCAAGAGGAGTCCCCTAGGTTAAGGGAGTTTTCTAATAATCCACACGACCAAATGAAGGAAAAGCTCCTTTTACTAGAAAATGATTATCTTGTCCTTAGCCTTATAGCACAAGGGGCTAAAATCCCTACCACTATTGATATTCTTCAAGCAAGGAGTAGTGACCCTTTTAATAACCCCTCCTCATCCACCAACTTTTCAATCATCTCCTTGGTCCACAAATTAATACCAATATTGTTGGTAGTGACATTGTTTGTCATTGATGTAAAATATGTCAAGGATATGATAGTGTTTCAAGGTACAGAGGCTTTGGTGTTTAATATTAATAGTACCTTGTTTATGAAAAAGTATTACAAATTTGCAAAGATCATTCAATGATTTTCTTTAGTATGGTGTTGAAATAGCATGGTACTAATGCTAAAGTAATGGTACTTTATATTGCTTCAAGGTACTACATGCTTGTTTCAAGGTCATGATGCTTCATGGTTGATGGAGATTGGAGATTTATTTGTCTTTGAAAATCATTGATCTCAAAGTAAAATTTCTCTTGTTCATGCTAGCTTCAAGGTATCAAAGGCATATATGTTAGACATGTGATGGTCAGGTGTTGTATTAGTGCCATGGTTTCATGTGTTTAATGTTGTTGATTTCTTCACATGTTGATAATGTAAAAAAATTAAAGGTGCTTGATCACATGATTGATTTGACACGATTGATTTGTCATTGGTAATGAAAAAGATAATTGATTTTTTCATTCAATTCATGGTGATTGAGATGTCAAAACATGGTGAAATTACTTGTTATTAAAACAATAGTGGTATCCAAGTTGTTCAAAGGCAGTGTTGATGTAAAATGAAATGCAAAATATTCATTCTTTGTCATTGATCTCCAAGGTATGGTGAGGTATTTGTGCATTCATCATGCTATTGTCCAAAATGAAAAAGTAGTAGGTTGATGATGTTCAATGGAAGGGGTTTTTACAAATGCATGGTTGGTCAAGTTAGTGATGAGCTCTTCACTCCATGTGCTTCTTACTTCAAATTCTCAAGCATATTCTAAATTCCCAAAGATCTAGGGTTTAGGGTTTTTGGTGAATTTCAATGCAATTATTTCTTTATGTTATATTTTGAAGTTGACTTATAATCATAAGTTAGAAGTCACTTAATTAACTAAATAATGGTTTTAAATGCATTTTTCACTAGCCCCTACACCTAGGGTCTACTGGTTTTGCAAGTTAAAATTTCTTAGAATGGCGCTTAAAAGAAAATCAATGGTCTTCATTCAATTGTATTTTGGTGGGTATTGAATATCAATGGAACTTATTTAAATCTAAAAATGGTTCCTTTCTTAGTTTACATTTTGATGATAATTTGAAGGGTTATTGACTTGTGTCAAGTTGGCATATGGTTTTGTAGTTGTCTAGGACAACGTAAATTGAAGATCTTAGCTAATGATTTGAAGAGTTTTTGAATAGAGGATTGGGAACTATGTGAATATGTTGAAATCTCTAACATCATGACTTTGACAAAATTAGTTACAAAGGAGAAAATATAAGCTATAGTCCATGAACTATATATTATCTCTTTCAGTAGTGTGTATGATTGTAGATTAACTCAAAATAAGGACAACATGGTGAATTCATTTTTGGAAACAAGCAACACTGAGAGGGGGGGTGAATCAGTGTTCTACAAAAAATAACTTTATTATTCTGATCTTTAATCCACTTAGAACATTCAACCAAAAGTAATATGCATAAATAGAAAGCAAGCAACCATAACACCATAACACAAGAATTTTTACATGGAAACCCTATTAGGGGAAAAACCATGATGGATGGCCAATCCACAATAAGTTTTGAGTATACCCAAAAGAAAGATTACCAAATGGGAATGCACTTGTATTCAAACACACTGACTAGAGCTCACTGCTCAAAATAGGAAGGCTCAATACCTTACAAAGATTTGGATTTGATCCAAGAAAGTGAACTAAAATATTAGCATCTATAAATGCTTTATTACAGTTCCTATTAAGCTTTGATGTCAATCTTTTGACCTTCTGACTGATACTCAACTTCTACTCTGCTCTACTCAGGTTTGTACTAGAAAATATTTATGTGCAAGTGAAACTGCACATGATATCACTCTAACACTCTTCTGATATTCAAAACATACATTAATACACCTTCATATATCAAAGTAGTATGATTGATCATCTATATATATCTGTGGATAAGGATTTAATTTCTACAAGTCAGCTCAATAAAACTTAGAGATATTTGCAACTTTTCAGCACAAATCATAAATAAAATACAATTCCCATCCACAACGGCTGGCTACGAATTACCTTGGACCCAAAACATAATGACCAAATACAAAGATAATCAAATAAACATTCCTTGATCATCTGCAATATATTTTATCAACTAAGTCGGCCCAAAATACTGATAAACAGAGAATTTCCAACTAGATCTCCAAACTCACACAAGACTTAATACAAGGCACTGATATTTTTGGACAACACATTAGATGTACTAATAGACCTCCAATGAAATCCACAATGCAAAATAACAACTAGAAATTTTTACGTTAACCGATGATCACCAAATTGTCAGATGCTTTGTTCTTCATGACTAACTTCAATCTGACTGCCAGTGGGAGTAAATGATGTCATGCGGATCTGACACCGACTAGAGTTTCCATCAATGACAACACCAAAGCATAACTACAATGTCTCTTGCCAACAATCTCCCCCTTTGGCATTGATGGCAACACTTAGTGAAAAATGAGTTGGTGTCAAATCAAAACCAACATGAGTTACACTACTATTACAAAACTTTAAAAAGGAACTTTGACCTTAAATAAAACTCCCCCTATGATGACTATACACTTCCCCCCTTTGACATCAATGGAAAAAACTAGGGAAACCTAAACAAAATTTTAAAATTGTACAGTACCTTACATGAGACTGAAAATATTTGCAAAGTCTTGCTTCAACACTCTCAAATTATCACCACAAACCTTTTTAAGGCTTTTTCAAAACTATTATGTGACCACACATCAAATACGATTGAGCTTCTACAGTTTCAAGATTCTCTAGGTCACTAACTACTACAACAATGTTTTCTTCCTTCAAAGCACTCATCATTATCTCAATCTTCAGACAAATTTTTCCTTTGAGATCACTAACTCTCCCAACAATCTTGTCATTTTCATTCTTTAAACATTTTATTTTGTCAAATAGACCTGTTACTTGACCTTCTTGTTGAACCACATCACCAGCTAATGGATCAAAAGTAGCAGAAATAGTAGCTAATTAATTTTCTAGATACTTCACCTTTTTCTCATTACCTTTAGTAAACTTGGACAGAGCCAAACAAGACTTGTAGGATTTTCCTACTTCAGATGTAGAACCTTGAATGTTCTTTATGTAGGTAGCTACTAGAATATTATCCTTTGCAATTATTGTCTTCAGTTGACTGATTCTTTTTCTATTAAACTCCTTTTTCACTTTATCCTCAACAGATTTCTCAAGAGACTCAAATTGAGTACTTATAGCATTTATGAGCTTCTTTAGCTCACTCGAAGAGGATCCTGTCAAATCCATGACATGAGTAGGCATTAATTTCTATAGGACTTTAGATGCAATATTTAGCAATTCACTATACTCTATGTGAGACTTCAGAATCTTCCCACTCACCTTTTCTTGAGAAATTGATGCAACCTTCATCATCTGAATTGGGGACATAGTAGATAGATTGATTGAACTTTCATCCAATTCAGGATCAAAATCTTCCTGTTGCACCATTAGAGATCTCTTCACTGCCTTGGCAGTGTCTCTTGCCTCCACTCTGATTTCTTGAACCTTTTCTTAATCAGCCTTTGGTTCTTTTGATACTGTTTGTGAATTTTTTTTAGGCACTTCAACCTCTTCATTTTGCACCACCTTCTCCTCAACTAATACAACCTTAGGAACTACAGTTTCCATAGTTGTCTATGTATTCTCCACACTACGAGGAATCAAAATATCCTCTACTTTTGGAGGATTAGATACATTCATATTCTCCTCATTCACACCCTCTTCTTTATTTTCCTCCTCATTCACTACCTCATTTTTTGGAATATTTTCAGTATATAGTTCCTTAATGTTGATCTTGTTCTTTGACAAAAACTCTTCCAGAATCTCCCTAGTTTCACCAACCATAACATTAGTTTCACCAATCACGAGTTTATTCACCCTTGTCTTGCTCTTGAATTCCTTTTTATCTTTTTCAAGGAGTGAATCCATCTCCTCAATTCACATTTCTGGACATAAATCTGCAAGAACTCTCTTCCTCATATTTTCTTCTTCTATTCTAGCACTTAGTCTTCTTGACTCCAAGATATCCATACAAACTCTTGGGTAAGCCAGACATAATCTCAACAAGAACTTTGTTGAAAATGTTCATATGTTTTATTGTGGCTTCCTCTAGAACTCTTTGAATTGATTCATCAAAATTTTCATACAAATCATAGAGGGGCTTGAGATTACCATCCTTGACAATTGCATTCTCAACTTCATCAACTGTCATACCAGGTTTATCAATTTTAGCCTTCTTAGCCTTCTCATCTTTGTTGGAAGGTTTTAGATTGACAACCTGAGTTTCAATAGCCTTTACTTCTTTCAAGACTTCTTCTGATTTAGTTTCCTCATCTTCTAAAATAGGCTTATATGTTCTTGTACTTTTATTCTTCTTCCTTTTACCAGAAAGCCAGTCTTGAGTTGGCTTTGTTGTAGGGGAACTCCTTGTAGTTCTAGTGCGGGAAGAGGATGCACTAGGACTGGTAGACTCTATTTTTTCTTTCACTTTTGCTGCTTTTTCCTCATCTCTCCTCCTTGCTTCTCTCAAATATTCTATAGGAAAACCCATCCTTTCTACAAAAGCTTTTGACTCTTTTCTTACTCTCCTAATTATCACTGGCTTTCTCAGCTCCTCATGAACTTGCATACTCTTCTTTGCATAAGATCCAAACCTCTCTTCTTGCTGATCCAGAGGTGAGTTAAAAAAGTGTTCAACATACATCTTCAAAATATTTTCTTCTACTTCGTATCCCATTGGCATGATCCAGACTATTCTGGGATCAACAACTTCCATATGACATTGGTCAATATCCACCATGAAGCAGATAGTGTCTTTGTACTATTCCACAATTGAAGTGGGAATTCTTTCCATGACATGCATCATATTTTGGAAGCTTTTGAAGTACCCCCAAAGGGTAGTGTTCATGACTTGATGATCACCCATTCCAAATAACTTGTTCCTTATCTAAACAACTACATGCTCATCATTTTTCCAAACTACTTTCCCAATGCCTGGAACCTCATTCATAAAATAGAAAAATAAGCACAATAGAAAATTACCATATTTGAAGGTATTCTTCTTGTCTTTCTTGATTTTTCTTAGATTATCCATCAATTGACTTCTAAGTTACACACAAATCATAATATGCATTTTGCTTTACCATTTCATAAGTTGCATAGATGGTCATACTGGATACAAAATTATCCTAGCTAGAATGATATATCTTGTAACCAATGACCATTGATGTGAATTTCATATCCACTTCAATAATGTCTTCTATTGGCATTGCCCTTCTATCCCACTGTGCACCTATTGCCTCAGTAACCTTATCATTCTTCACAGATTTCAAGACTAGAAGTCTATTGGTGGAATTTAGACCTGTTACTACACATATAGCCTCCTTTGATATTTTGAAGGGTATGTTTAACCACATGAATTCATCATGAAAATGGCTCAAAATGTATCTCATGCCTTCATTTTCCTCAAATATGGGAAATTTCACAAACTGTGCAAACTTCTTTGTTTCTAGGGTTTGAAATTCTAGCTTTACAGTAAAATCCTCTCCAACTATATGATGGGAATATAGATTCATTATTTGAGAGGTGCCTAACTCTTCAATGTTTGCATGAATATATGCCCTAATATCTTTAGTGTGGAAAAATCTGTACGACATAGATGAAAATGCACTAAGAGGCTCAGTATCAACAAACTTATAAGTGTGCCATTTAAACTTAGGATGAGGTTTGTCCTTAACTTCAACTACCAAAGGAGTTCAGACTCTTGAAAATTCACAAATTCATAGTATTTTTGATAAATACCTTTTCACTAGATTGAGGTTCAATCATAGATTCTTCTTCGCACTCTGAATTCTTCCACAATTCAACAAATTTCACTCCAAGGCTTCTTCAAACTGCTTTCCTCCAAAGTGCAATGTGACAAATGAAGGATAGGAGTGGATTTTTATCATACGAAAAACTAACCTTTTTAGTCGCAATAAATTCCTTAACCCTAGTACATCTGGTTACTCTATTTCATGCACAAAGACAAATAAACCTTCTGCAAATCTTCTATACTACATAATACCTTCTTAAATTGGTTGAACAACATATGAAAAGCATTGATCCACCTACTAGACTGGTCCACATTCAAATACCAATTTCCTATAGGGGTTAAAGGATTTTTTTGATAGCTCCCCCTAGGCCAAAGGCCTAAAAATAATTCCTAGAGGAATTACTAGAAGTAGACTCTAGTGTAGGCACATTTTCTTCAGCAGAGGGTTCCTTCTTCACCCATTTCTTCTGCATCTACCTCCTAATCACATCTGTAGTTATTTTTCCTTTTCCTTTAACATCCTGTTGTTTGATTTGTTTTACCATACCTCTTTTGTTCCAACAAAATATAGTAGTATGACTAAATTTTTTGCAATTGTAGCAAACAACATTTCTTTGGTCAAACCAACTGTTCCACTAATTTTTCCTTGATCTACATGTGTTATAAATATTCCCAAGTCTATTTCATGCATAATATCCGACATCTCTATGAAAGTTATTCATCACAGCTTTGCATTCATTTGATTTATGACTAGACTTGTTACAATTAAAGCATTGACTTGAAAATGATGGTCCACTTTGATTCATCTTGCTTGTGCACTAAGAAGCCATGTGTCTAAACCTATTGTAGGTAAAATAGTAACCATTGAATCTATGAGCATTCGGTTGTCTTACTAGATTTCTTCTAGCTCTATTCATCTGATTTCCTTGCCAGAATCTTCCTTGTCCGGAATTCCTTCATCCATATCCGAAATTGTCACCTTCCTCATAGCCAAGACCTCGCTTGTCACCACTGGTCCTATGAACATTAATTAGTTCATCAAGCTTGGCTAAGCTTGCTTTGAATTTTTCTTTACGATTTGCAACAGTAAGTTCACGGCGAGGATCGTATTAGTTGTTTTTCGGGCACTTCCTCATTATTTTAGATCTTCCAATCCATTGTTCAATTGTCAGGTACTGTCTGCATTTTCTTTCAAAGATTGTGCAAGTTTTTCTTCATTCTTCATCTTGTCCTCAATCTCCTTGGTCATCCTCATCATGATAGATTCCATTTCACGCTTCAAGGCAACATTCTCTTGGGAAAACTTTTCACATTCTTTTGTTTTCTCTTTCAAAGCCTAACTGAGTTGTTCATCATCCATTCTTATGTTCTTCTGCTTGAGCTGATCACATAATTCCTTTCTTTTCTCCCTTGATTCATTGATCTTGTCTTTCAATGACTAGGTGAATTTTTATGCATTCTCAAGATTTTCTTATGCGCCTTTGCCTATGATTTGGATTGTCAAGATCATCCAAGGCCGCTCATAAGTCGATGTTGAAGACTATTTATCCACGAAAACAATTTCAAGATCTCCCAAGCCTTAGGGCTTCTTTTCATGAACTAGCTCATACTCAATTGTTGGAAACAAGCAATAATTTGTGAGGGGTTGAATCCGTTCTCTAAAATTAACTTTTATTATTATGATATTTGAACTACTAGAATATCTGGAACTAAAAGTAATATGTAGAAATAGAAAGAAAGAAACCATTCAACCATAAAACCATAACACAAGGATTTTTACGTGGAAACCCTATTAGGGGAAAAACCATAGTGGATGGCCAATCCACAATAAGTTCTTAATATACCCAAAGAAAGATTACAAAATGGGAATGTACTCCATTCACACACTTAGAGCCTATTGCTCAAAATAGGAAGGCCTACATCATTTACAAAGATTATCAGATCCAAAATGAATTAAAATATTAACATCTAAAATTCATGATTGTACATCTTGTTAGTAACCTCTGGCTGGGCTGACCTTTCCCGAATTCCTCTCCTCAATGATAACGAACTCTACTCCACTCTACTCAAAGTTCACACCACAAAATATTTATGCACAAGTGAAACTGCACACGACATCACTCTAACACTCTTATGATATTCACAACATAGATTAATACACCTTCTTCATTTATCAAAGTGGTATGATCGATCATCTATATATATTTGTGACTAAGGATTTAATTGCTACAAATTGGCTCAATAAAACTTAGAGATATTTGCAACTTGTGAGCACAAATCATAAATAAAATTCAATGTGCATCCACAACGGTCAGCTATGACTTGGAGTGGACCCAAAACATAATGACCAAATACTAATATAATCAAATAAATATTCCTTGATTATCCACAATATATTTTACCAACTGAGTCAGCCTAAAATATTGATAAATAGAGAATTGCCAACCAGATCTCCAAACTCACACAAGACTTAATACAAGGCATTGAGATTCCTGAACAACACATTAGATGTACTGATAAACCTCCCATGAGATTCATAATGCAAAATAACAATTGTAAATTTGTACATGAACCGATGATCACTAAACATCTAGATGTTGTGTTCTTCTACCTGACTGACTTCAATCTAATTGCCGGTGGGAGTAAATGATGTCATGTAGGTCTGACACCGACTAGAGTTGTATACTGAATTGTATCTTTAGATAGTTGATATGTTGAGACAAGGATGGATAGGGTTTTGAAAGGGAGTTGTAAATTTTTGATTGGAAAGATGTTAATAGGGTAGGAACACTAGGTTTGTTTTCCTTCTACAATTGAACAGGGTATTGAATTTATCAGATCTTGTTGAAATGATTTGTATAGAAATAAAGTAACCCTCTAATTTTACTTGTTCCTTCTAAAGTGTAGAATTTTTTTTGAAAAGGTAGATTGTTTAGCCAATGAGGCATGATATTCAACTATTGAGGCTTGTTGCATTTTTTAGTGAGACACACAATTTGTAAATAGTAATGTTTTGGCTAGCATATCCCAATAAAGCATTTATTGAGAGTGATTTTTTCACTCATAAATTTGGTTTTTCCTTTATACCTTGATGATTTGTTATTTTTTATATGACTTAGTACTCCTGATTCACATGTGATATTGTAAATTGTACATCTTTGTGTTTTTCATGAAATACAACATCTTTGTGTGATCAAGAGGGTTTTGTTTATCAGATTAATTTTATTTTGACCACTAGTTAACCTCTCACCCCTCTTAGTGTTCCTATACTCCAACAAGTGGTAGTAGAGTAGCAAGGTTCCCTACATAATTTTAATCAACTTGGATTGATCTTGGTGGTGGTGTACAATGGAAAAAAGAAAAAGAAATAAAGGAAAAAGAAATACTCAACAATGTACTAAACAACAAGCACTACTTGAACCAAATACAAATAATGATGGAGAAGCAATTATAAATAATGACTCAAAAATTGAATTGTATCCTATAACTAGAGCACCTCAGTTTGAAGGCACCAATTTTATACTTTAGAAACTTAGGATGGAGACTTATCTTACTTAGGATTTGATGTGTGGATAACAGTAGAGAAAGGTTATCAAGTATGTTCAATATATCCTTCTACTATTGATGAGAAGAAGGCTTTTGAATTCAATGCTAGGGCCATGGATTCTATTTTTAGTATTTTTCCAAATGAAATCATTGCAAAAGAATGTATTGTAAGGATGAAAAAGAGATTTGGGAAAAGTTGGTTGATATGTATCAAAGTGATGTGTTGTTGCAAGAAACATCCTTATCAATTGACACAAGATATGATGATGTATCTGAAAGAATAGATGATTTGGTTAATGAAGAGGAAGACCATACTATGAGTAAATGAGAACATGAGGTTGATGAAGATGAATGTGGATTTTATCTTGAAGGTGAAATCACTTGTGCTCTTAATGAGATTAAGAAACTTAGAAAGGAGAATCAAAAATTAAAGTTGCAGCTTCAAGAAGAAGAGGAGTCTAGAGCCAAGACAATTTCAACCCTTTAGGAAGTAGAAAATTAGATCATGGATTTGAAGATTCAAGTCGCAAAAGGTAAGAAAATAGAAGAATTCAATAACCAACTTGAGGAAAAAGAGGTTGATTGTGAAAAGTATTAATCAAAGATAGTTTCTTTGAAAAATGAATTACGAAAAGATTCTTCCAAGTTACACAAGACACTTCAATTTGGAAAGAGCACTGGATATTTATTTGAGATGTTGAGCAAGAAAAGCATCATAAGGATACTACTGGATTAGGTTTTGAAGAAGGGTAGAGTTCTAAAGTTATAGAAACACATGGAAGAAAATAGATCTAAACTATTATTATGCTACTCATAAGGCTAAAGACAAGAAGAAGACAACAAAAAATACTCATGCACAAGATAAAAACAACAAGTTGAGAATATCTTTCCATTCAGTACAACATGAAAACTTTAGGTTTGACAATTCTTTTCATGGTTATTGTTATTCATGCTATGAATTTGGTCATAGAGCAAAAGAATGTTGGGTGCATGAAAAGAAAGTTGGATGTACTAAAATCTCTTATGAATGGTTAAATTGTAGAAGCAAATTCAAATTCTGTAGATGTCATAATTTTGTACATATTGCACAATATTGTAAGAGTGATTTAAAGAAATTAGGCACTATAAAGGTGTGGAGGAGAAAAAAAGAGAAAAAGAAAGAAGAACCTAGTCTTGTGCATGTTGCACAAGAGGCACTCATAATTGCCTAAAGAATAGCATGAGGTTAGGGGGAGATGTTTAAAGTTTTGTTATTCAAGCCCCTATACAACAACTAAGAGGTTTTATTCTACAGTGGTACATTTTAATTCTATGGTACAATTGAGTTTTGTTTCATATGTCCTTTACAATGACATGTGTAGTCATTCTTGTTACTAAGGTAGTTTCAAGGTGTAAGGTATTTGTGTCCAAGGCGAAAGACATTTGTGTGCTTACAAGAGGGACAAGGAATTTTCATGCTTTGAGATGTCCGAAAGTGTGATATGTATGTAGTGACTATGATTGTACTATCACAAATAGTTCCATGACTGATGAAAAGAATAAATAAGATGCCATGATTAGTTATTTTTTATTTACTATTCTTGGTGACTTTATTTGATCTTAAAGAGTTACAGCATAGGGTTGTCTCATTGTGTTTAAGGTGGAATTAATTATTCCCATAGTCAATATCAAAGAGATTGTAAAAGATCCTTGAGATCTGGGAAAGATGAACTTTATGGGAATTGT
>VDFB02163833.1:0-15717 GCA_007258455.2 Sequoia sempervirens
TTATCCATAATCACTTCCAAGATAAAGAAGAACTCGTAGACGAATATGGTAATTTTAAGTTTCCAGATGTTAAGATATCTGATTTATATCCTGAGAAAGGCATAAAGGAAAAAATGATGAATTTTGTGCGACAATCAGAGATAAATCTTAGGGTTTCTGGTGTTGGTATTTGTCTAGTCTATTTGCCATTTTACTTCCTGAAGACATCAAGCGATGGAAAGGAAAGGGTTTCTTCCATGTGCATTTTTCTTTAGTTGACATTATTCTACATCCTCATTTCAACTATGATATAGGCGCTGAATACTTTGCTAGCCTAATAGACACTCGATGTAGAATCTGGGATCAAGCTGTCATAGGACAATTCCGAGGTCGCCTTGTTAAATCTTCTGATGAATCAAAAGGTGGAGATGCTCGCATGTCTGTTAGACCAAACTTCACCATCAATCTTGATGATAAATATGTCAATCTACGTTTTACCTCCTAATACAGTCAAAGCGTCATTTACAACCCAGTTAAGTATGCTCACAGTAGGTGGTAGTTGTGTTTATAGATTATTGAATACTGTTTTTCCTCCTTCAAAATTTTCAACCGGGGTAAGTTACACAGAAGCCAATACAAATGTGGATGACTTTGGTCGACACATTGATTCAACTGGGTTTGATATAGGGTTCCCTGTCATTGAAAAGCTTATAAATCAGTCACAACCCAAGTTCCAAGAACTTCCAACCCCTTCTAAAAATTTGTTCTCTGAAAAACCTCGAACACAAAGTCGTAGGCTTGCTAGCATTGATCTCCAAGCTTTACTTGATGAAACATTGTTTACACAGCCTGAAGCCTCGACTAGTGAACGACCCAGTATGTTCACCCGATCTTATTCCATGTCACGAAATTTCCCAAGCACATCCCATAAGCCCTATCTTGACTACAATCCTGAAGAGTCAATAGGATCTAGTCAATTCCCCATATACAAACAGCCATCTATAAATCCATATCCTTCCTGAGCATCTCTAGCAACTCTCTCTAATCTTAGCAGTAACCCTGAACTTATGGATAGGTTAGCCCGACAGGTCAGTCAAAAGCTTGCCCTGACTCCAAAAATAGAACAAAAACATGACCAGAAAGGAAAAGGCATTAAAATCACAAAAATGGGTGAGAAGAGTTGTATGATGAAAGAAAAGATGCCGAAGACAAAACTCCCAAGGGCTAGATCTGAGAAAAATATTATATAAGATGGAATTAAACAATCAGGAACAGGAGATCATAGGATATGAACCAGGCAGATGGCCTACTCTTGAAACGTTTACAGTTATCAATCCTGACCGAAGACTGTGGGGAAAATATGAAGCACGACTTCATACAGAATTGGGAAAGAAACAAAAGAATTCTGAAGCCCAGAGAAATTGGATGGCACAATGGATGATCTTTGCACAAGAAAACATAGATGACATGGATGTAGATATTAGATTTAGTAGTGGCCAAGCCTTAGAAGCTGTAAATAAAATTGAAATTATTTCTGAAGATCAACAAAAGATTTTCACCTCTGTCAAGAATGCTGAACATTATTGTTCTACTCTACCTAATGACATTACAAGTGTTAGTAATGATGTCATTCAAGTTCATAACAGTGTGAAAATTGTTATTTCTACACAACAACATCAAGATAACTACCTTACCCATATTTATGATGATCAACAAACACACGAAAATTCCATAAAGGTTGCTGACTTAGAAAACAAGAATCTCTTAGACTCTGTTGCTAAGAAATTAGAAAAGGTAAGGATGCTCACAAAAAAAATAAGAGTATCCCAAACTGGTAAGGATAGTTCAGAAGAAGAAGGCAGAGACAAAAAGGGAAAAACTATAGAACCTCCCAAACCAAAGAAGGTTTTGATCCAAAGAAGAAAACCCCTGCATAGTGAGGAAGATAAAGCCTCAACTTCCAAACGGCTTTCTCATAAGCCAACTCCACACGTTCCCATGCCAAAATTCAAAGAACATACTTTGGCCAATAAAGAAGAACCACTTAAAAATTGGCTTGCAGAATTGGGAGTGGATCAAGAACAAGAACCAGTCTACATGGATGAACCTGGTTATGCAAATAAAGAATATGATGTTGAATCTTCTGATGTAGATACTTTAATTGTTTCTGACAGTCCTAGTGACTCTGATTCCTCTGTAAATAATGACTTTGAGGAAATTGTTTTAGATTTTTCTGAATATAAGCAAATAGAAGAAAAAGAACCATGGGAATCATTGAAGAAGTTAACCATGGATATTGAAATGCAAGAACCAGTCACGGAGAACCTCAAGCCTGAGCAGATGCGACCTTATGCATCTAGTGGTTATATTTTAAACATTGATAAATTGGTTAACCCCTATGAAGCAATCTGTACCTGGACTGATACATTAGAAAATTTATTTGAAAGAAGTGGTTCATGGACAAAACCCGCAAAAGTTCTTTATGCTGTAAGACTTATGTCTGGAAAATTGAGAAATTGGTGGAACAATCTCCCAGATCAAGGCCCAATGCCTAAAACCATTCCTGCTCAATCAACAGATCCAATTCTGGTGGATCCTAAAAATCTGGGAAAAGATGATATATTTCAAGTTGGATTTGATGAATTCAAATGGTTATTAATAGATATTTTTTGTGATGATATCTCTAATCAAGCCCTAGAAGCCAATAAGATTCTGCAATCCATGAAGCTAAAGAATTTAGCTAAATTTGATGAATACAACTGCATGTTTGAATCTTATATGGTTGCAGCAAATAAAATGCATGACCTAACTACAAAGAAGTATTATTTGAATTCTCTTCCCTGTGGCTTAGGTGCATGGGCACAAGACTATATAATCAGAAAAGAACATAAACAGCTTGATGATGTAAGTTTCCCTACAATAAAAAGATTGATTAGGTACAAGCTGGAAAAGCAATGTCTATTGGGTGCTCTCCAACTCAATAAGGAAGAATATAACTACACATGTAATTTAAAAGAATTTTGTGATCTTCCTCCCATCAATCAACTCAGGGATTTCCAGCAATTAAAATAGTTCAAAAAAGGAGGTTGTGGTAGAAAATGTAAATGCAGAAGGTGTTCTCGAAACAAATATCATGAAGGAGAATACACCTTCAGACGCAGCAAGCATGGTAAGTATGGATCCAAGAAGAAATATAGGGCAGTCCCCTACAAGAGAAGAAAGTTTCATAGAACACCCCCATACTTGTTGAGGAAAAGAAATAATAAGGCCCCAAAAGGAATTAAATGCTTTATTTGTAAAGGACCTCATTATGCTACTAACTATCCTAAGAAATTAAATCCTGGCACAAAGATTTATGCAATGTTTGAACAAGATAACCCAGGATGGGAAGTTGTTGATAGTAGCAATATTACAGAATTACAAGATCTGTAAGAATTAGTTGAAGTTGTTCCTAATTCTAGTTTCATGTTAAAATTCAAAGATGTAAAGGATCGTCATAGACATATGTAAAATTTGTCTGACCCTGAATCAGAGAGCTCAAACCTAGATGAGGATTTTCTAACCTCACTTCTTAAGAGCACTTTGCAAGATCTAAAAGTCAAAATACAGATTGAAAAATCAAAAGATCCTTACAAAATGGCAGGAACAAAGGACGAAAGAAAGAAAGTTGTCCACCACCACCTGGCAAAATTAAAGAGCTTAGAATCAGATAAAGCTGAGGTGGAAAAACAACTCAGATTACAGAAAAAAACCCCAAAAGGGGTTGAAAAGGAATTGGACCATGGATACAGGATCCCTCCATGGCAGAGAAAAGGAAAAGAAAAAGTCTCTTCTTCCAAATCCAAAATTTTTGATGCTGATACTGATGTTATTGCAATCCTTAAGAAATTTGATCTACTAATGGATGATGTTGTATATTTAAAGCGGTTGCTTAAAACTCAGCAAAAAGAAATTTGGAATCTCTCTGCAGAAGTGGGAGAAATCAAAGATATTTTATTCAAAGCATAAGAGTCTGAAAAAGAAGCAACACAAGAAGAAGAATCAGAAGCTAGCAGCACCAGCAATAGTCTTATTGAAAGAACAAATGACAAATCTTGCTCTCTATTGCTTGCAAACAATGGTAACTATATTAGAATTAATTTATGTTTTCACGGATATAAAAAAATTCCATTGGATGCATTTGTGGATACAGGTTCCTCTAGATCATTGGAAAAAACCAATGCTATTCCTATAGAATTCTGGAAAGAATGACCTGATCTTCCACATAGTTATGCAATTAACGGAGAAAGGATTCAGATGGGTAGGTATGCACAAGATGTCCACATAGAAATTATGGGTAAAATTTTCATCACTGATTTCATTGAGTATAATGATCTAGAAGATGATGTTCTATTGGGATTTTTGTTTCTAACAAAATATGAGCCACTCCAGTTTTGGAAACATAAGATTTCTTTAAGACACGAAGATGGACAAATTGAGATTCTTGCACTTAAAATTGTGAACCATAAGTTTGAACATAGCGGGAAAAAGAAACAGAAAGAGTCAGTAAAAGAACTAGCAGAGAAACCTCTTGATGTGTTCAATGAAATTAAACAGAGATTTGAAATAGATTGTTGCAGCATGAACCCATTGCAGTTTTGGTCCCAGGATCATGAAGAATGTGAAATACAGATACGGCCAGAGTGTCAATCAGTCATACCTCATGAGCCAGCCTATCTAATGAGTCCAAAAGAAACAAAAGAAATGGACGAGTAGTTGCAAGAATTACTTAACAGACATTTCATCCGTCCCAGTAAAAGTCCATTTGCATGCCCAGCTTTCCTAGTCAACAAGAGAGCAGAACAGGTAAGAGGGAAAAAGAGACTTTGCATCAATTATAAGCCTCTTAATGACATTATCCTTCCATTTAACTATCCCATACCATTTAGCACTGATTTAATCAGAAGAGCTGCCACTAAAAAGGTTTTTTCAAAGTTTGACTGTAAATCAGGATTCTGGCAAATTAAGGTAAAAGAATCAGACAGATATAAGACAACATTCTCAGTCCCACAAGGATTGTATGAATGGAACGTCATGCCTTTCGGCTTGTGCACAACTCTTGCATATTTCCAAAGACGCATGGATCAGGCATTAAGGCATCTAAAAGACTTTTGTGCTGTTTATATTGATGATATTCTTATCTTCTCTGATTCAGTTACTGACCATTTGCAGCATCTTGAAGAACTCTATGCAGCCATTAGAAAACATGGGATATGTTTAACAGCTAAAAAGATGGTGATTGGACAAAGCCAAATTGATTTTCTTGGCTTACACCTGAGTAATTTCCAAGTTCAACTTCAGCCACATATCTTACAGTGAATTCAAGAATTCCCAAACTTTCTTCAAGATAAAAAGAAAATTCAAAGATTTTTGGGATGTCTGAATTATGTTTCCCCTTTCTATAAAGGCTTAGCTGAAGATCACCGAATCATTCAATCTCATCTAAAAGAAAAGAAAGAAGGATGGTCTTTAGAAGCAACAGAAGCAGTTCAAAGAATTAAAGCAAAATGTCAACATTTACCTGCTCTAAAGATTCTTGCTTCTAACTTACCTTTATTTTTGTACACTGATGCTTCTAATAACACCTGGTCTGTTATGCTAATGCAGGAAGAAGGAAATGGAAAGCAACATATTTGTGGATATCATTCTGGTACTTTCACAGATATAGAAAGTAGATATCATATTTATGAGAAAGAAATACTGGCAGTCAAAAAAGGAATAGAAAAGTTGAAGATCTTCCTGAAGCCAGTAAAATTCACTGTGAAAACTGATAGTCAAGCCATGAGAAGCCTACTCAAGAAGAATCCGAACAAAGATATTGCTCAAGGTCAAATTTCTAGATGGTATTTCAAATCCTCAACTATGATTTTGACATTGAATGGATAAAAGGAGAGAATAATCCACTAGCTGACACCCTAACTAGAGAACTTGCAGGTTCCATATATACTAATCTTGAGTTTAATTCTCCAAATTGGTATAGACCAGATGGTGTTGCCATGTATATGGTAAATTATGGTAATGGAAACATAATCACTCTACCTACTCTTCCCAAAGAAATAATTATTATTTTGTTGGAATCATATTTCTTGAATAAATGGCTTCAAAATATGCAAAATTTAATTCACTATCATCATGACCAAGGATTAATAGATTCAGATGAAGAAGAAGAATTCAAAGAATCCTTTGGTTTAGCAAGAGCTCCAATCAAGTATTGGTGTGGAAACAATTCTATCCATATCCACATCAAAGGGTTGTTTGGTATGAACTGGTCAAAACAAAGTAAGATGAATTTATTAAAAGGACTAAAATTTGGTTTCATCACTCATATAAGTTTTGATCAGGATACTTTTGAAGAATATGTTGATATTGTTGGCACCAGATTCAATCCTGATATGGAGGAATTCCTGAATCTATTATACCCACAATTGAGAAGTACAATATATGATTGTATGATTCAATACTTGGTGCATTATCCAAGAACAGGATATCATTTCCCTAGGATTGAATTATATCCTCTTGAAGCTAGATGGAGACCAGAAGTAAAAATTGAAGAATATGGAAATCAATCTCAAACCAGCACTCCTTTCCAGAAGAGTGGAATTAGACCAGGCCTATTCTCAAGATTATGTGGTTCAAATTGATTATGCTTTTAACCCCAGAACTGAAGATTGGGTCCGAGCATACCATGAGTTACCAGATCAATTATTAGATCCGATACCATTCTGATGGCTAGCACATGGGCTTGTCAGTGTCGTGATGTCACCCACGTTAAGATGTGACAACAGGATGCAACCCTGTCTTAAAAAGCAAGATCCCTGTAGCCACTTACGGGTATTAAGTGGGCCCTTCTCACTCACGGGTGTCCTAAAAGTGACTTTCTTTTCCCTCCACTATGTCAGTGTTTACGACAGAATGCTTAACAGCTGTCTACTCCATAGTGTGGTAGGTTAGTGGGACGCGTGTCAAAAACGTATGGACGGATTCCAAATTAATTGTAATATGCCATGAGGTTAGAAGCTCAGCCTCTTCTTTAAATTGTTGAGGACGCCTCATTCTCGGCATCAGTTGTCTAGGATTGGAGTCTATTGTTTAGGAAAAGTCCTTAGTTTGCATTTCAGACTTATGCTCTCTCCTGCGCCTAGTGCGATCTGGATGATCAGAATCTGAATGCTTGTTGGATGTAACTTGCACATGATATAATAGAAATCTTTGTCATTCCGCAATTTGGTATCGAGAGCCAGTTTTCCCTATTATCTTTTGTCTCCTTTGTCTCTTTGCCTTTGTTATTTATGAATACAAATACATTTAAATTCTAACTCCAACAACACTACATTTAAACTATTGCACAAACAAAAACAACACAACGTGAAATTTGAATATTAATGACAAAACAACACTACATTTAAACTATTACTAAATTTGAATATTAATAGTTTAAAGGAGAATAAATTCTTTCCTAGAAATTTATGGGTAAAATTATGTATTGTTCTCAAGGTTGTCAAGACAATTACGTGTGAAATTATCCATCCTTTCATAATCTTCACCTAAGATGTCAACTTCATAAGGACATTCATTAGCCCTGGTCGGTGGAGTATGATTAGTGTAATGACAAAAAAAGGTCCCCTTGAATTGGCTTTGATTTAGTGTTGTAATATTCCTAACATATTCACATTGGGTCCTAGGCCCTTGTGAACTAAATGAACATCAATAGCACCTTGCTTAAGTGTTGTGAAGTGTTATAACACACTTTCACACTTTTATAAGGTCTTATCAATGAAATACACCAAATAAACCTATTTTTAACATTAATCTTGCCTTATTTTAAAGTGTTGTAAAGTGTTGTAACACACTTTCACACTTTTCTAGGCTTGTCATTAATAATTGGGCTTTCTTATGCTTTAATTGGACCTATTTTACATCCACAAGCCTCATGTATGTGTATTTTTTAGGATAATCCTAACAAAACCATTTAAAAACATCAAAATCCTGAAAACCCACCTCAAAAACCTCAGGTGGGACTCATTCACCATTCTGTGCGAATGAGTCCTCTTAGGTGGGACCCATCCACCCACAGTGGCGAATGAGTCCCATTTAACTCAAAATAAAAATTATTTTATATCTTTGGTGGGGTTTTATTCTCCTAGATCTAATGTCAGCTTGTAGTGTTGTAATTTCGAGAATTCTTGCATAATTGAGTATAAATACAAGCGTCTTTCATTCATTTTACACCTAGCAAGTTGAATGAGCATTCTTATAGCAAGTTTGAGTTCACAAGTGTATTCAAGAGCATTCAAGAGCATCCAAGGGCATATTTTCAAACATTTTAGAGTAGCATCTAAGCATCAGTCATCATGTCAAAGACTCCATGCATCATGTTTGTTATTGTGCTAACAATTGTGGTGTAGGATTTTGTGATTCAAGCAAGTGTTACATTCAAGATCAACATCATTCAAGCAAGAGTCAAAGTCTCCTGGAGTGAAATTCGGCTGGGATGGCCACATTCCCTATAGTAAATAGCACAAGAGTGCAATGCAAACTTCCCCAGCCTCTCTACTTATATTGTTCTTCAGGTTGATTAATTGAGAATTTGAGATACCTTCAAGGGAAAAATATCCTCCTGCTGGTAGTTGTACTATTTCTGTGTGTAGCCTGGATGCTAGAAGGAATAAGATGGAGACCATATAATTGGCTAGTTTCCCTTTTTTGTTTCTTCTTTTGTATGCTAGGTGGCAGCTGTATGTAGATATAGTCTAGCTGCCACTGAATTTAGGGTTTAGTTGTTTCAGTTTATTGCTTCGCAGTTTTCACACTGCTAAGTCCTTTTGTTTTAAGGGACACTGTTCAAAATGCAACTTTACTATTAGTCCACAGCCATTGGTTTTCAGTACACTGTAGCTCTTGGTTCTAGAATTTTGCTTAAATTTAGCAAAGTTTTGATGGCTGTCTGTAATATCTGGGATTCTGGATTATCAGTTGTATGCATTGGTAACAAACCCTTTTTGCATGGGTGTGGACCCCAATTTACCCCTCCTTTTAACTATCAAAAAAAGAAAGATGAACACCTAAGAAGTTTCCTATTATTTTGACTGCAAAACTTGTACGCTACATTGCAAGAAATGTCATAGAAGTCCCTGATTTATTGTTCTCAGAATTTGCATTATTGTTTCCAGGACACGACAATGCACTGCAACATTTCTGGATCATTTATAGGATGTTTCCAGATTTCAATTTTTATGCACAAAAAATGTAAAATTATGTCTGTTTTTTATTCTACATATATTTTTATTTTATCTTATCTGGAAGCTTATGCATTATTTCTGAATTTCACTTTTGCTGGATCCTGGAAAACCAACAATAAAAATGATTTTCTATTGAAACTTAAATATTATCCATTGTGAACCAGAACTTAGAAATTGGCTGAAAATGTGATGTTAATGACAAAACAACACTACATTTAAACTATTGCAGTATATCAATACTGACTCCAACAATATTATATTGCATTTATAAATATAAATTAATTTTTTTATCAGTAGAAAAATAATCTGAGGCCATACCCCTTACATTAAAGGTTGCTAGAAACCTTTCCTTACCATAATAACTAACAAGGACTCCCCTAGTACGTGGAGTGACTCACGAGCTTAATGTTTTGCATGCAGAAAATACATCCCAATACTTTACTTTCATCATTAATACATGAGTAGAGCCAAAAATGATGTGCTTCAGCTTTGTTTTTAGATCCATTTTTTTTGAAGTTGCACCAATTATCCTTCCTTTCTGATCTCTTATCAGACAGTCTACCTGTGACAGACAAGGATTTCAATTTGAGACGCCATCAAAGTGCACTTTTAACCAGTCTAATGTAAACGCATTTTAATCCTCTTAGATTAGATTTGACTCTTGTTTTCTCATAATTATAAATTAATTAGTAATTGACATATAAATTCTATTTATTTATAATTAATATAGATTTTTTTATTATTTTTTTAATTATTAATTTTAAAATAATATAGTCTAGAACTATTTATTTAATTAGTAATTATTTTATTTTATTTTTATTGTTTACATTATTTTTATTTACTTACAAAGTTTTTTTATAATTTTAATTATTTTTGTTCAAATGGATTTATGTATACAACCAATACGGAATTCTCTTGTTTATTTATTAGTTATTTTGTACTTGAGAGTTATTTTATTTTAGAACTATTTTATTTACTTTTAGTTTTAATTTTTAAAATAAATGTTGGCTCTAAATAAAAATTTCAAACACAATTATGACATGATCTTTGTAGAGTGCTACTTTGATTCTTTCAACATAATTACAAACTATTAATTTGATGTATAAACTATAAATGACTACCAAATTTAAGTTGAAGTTTTTTGAACACGCACCGGTTGTAATCCACATTACTGCACATGGAGAAACATAACTAATTTCTTTGAAACTCTTCTAAAGGGCATTCATTTCTTTTTTCGGGATACCTTTGCCTCGAAAGAAATAGGGTTGCTGCCCCCTTTCTAATAGTACACTTTTGTGTTCCCCACATATTCCCAAAGTTCCTCTTTTTCCTGAGATTTACTTGATTTGTAATACAAAGAATAGTTGTTCATACAAGCCAATGCAACTATAAAGGTTATCACTTACCTTAGAATTTCATAAAAAAATATATTTAAGCAATGTAACTTGAATTGATATAAATCTTTCTTTGGCTTATTTGCATTTCACGCCAATTGCTCCTTACAAGCAGGTTCTCACACCTGAAAACAACATTACTGCAACCTTGCATCACCAATATGTAAGTTAAATTACATTAGTTGTAAACGTGCAAGAAAGCAGCAACTCTTTACCCCAGAACAACAATCTTAACGGTCAAACAACACTTGAACGCGTTATAGCTCAAGAGGGGATTTTTTTTATGTAATATTTTAAACTGGAGTACAACTATCTTGTTTTATTATTTAGATGTATCATTAATAGTTTGGAGAACTATTATATAGCATAATTCTTTAACTTACTCTGTTTGTGTTGTAATCTTGTCCAGCAAACACTTGTCTCAACTTAAGCTTGATGAAATTGGATCTCTACAATTTGTGGGTCCACAATCATGAGCATGGGCATTCCATGTGCAGTAGATATAGCTAAGCACTCAATAATTTTGTTTATATACTTTAATTCAAAGTGTTCATGACGAGTTGCCATACAGCAATTATGTGTATCAAAAGAGTTTGTGCTTCGGTCTCTTCAAATATAAAAAGAAGGCTTGAAGACAGTTATAAGGATCTACAAAATTCCTTATCTTTGCTACACAGTTCTTTTACGAGTTAAGCACCATACATTAGATTTTACACTGATTACCAACAAAATATCAATGAAATAGAGTTTTTTAAAATGTATAATACTGCTATTTCATCCGAGGTGACATCTCATCTGGCTTTTTCAGCTTGATTGGAGTCTACGGTTTTGCCAAAATATTGATATACCGATCAACTAGGAACATAGAATGCTCTATGTGTGCAGTATCTTCTCAGTCTCACAAGATAGCAGGGACTGTTCTCAAACCTATAGATTCTACATCATTGGCAATACAAAATGTAATTTCATGCCTGGGGATTACATTTACGGTGACTTTAAAGAAGCAACAGTCACTTGCTCATAGCTGTAGTCTCTTTGGTAGCTATAGAACTTTGAGCTTTATTTCCTGGAAATGCATTCTTTGCAATATCCACTAGTGATTTGAAGCTGTATGGTTCATGCATAGCAAGCTCTGAGAGGACCTTTCTGTTGAGCTGTATATTTTCTCTCATCAATCCATGCATAAATTCTCCATAGTTCACCTGAAAAATCTCACAAAAAATATCATGTCATCATGACCTACCTTAGCTGGCAAACAAGAAATTCACTTTTGTCTATCATTCAAAAACTCTCCTTTAACTGGGATCAATAAAAGGAAGAGAATAAAATAAAGTACAATTATATTAATGTGCACCAGTGACCAAACTACGTCAATGGAGGTTGTAAATACATCCAGTTAAAATAGGAAGTACCACGGTAAAAACAACCACTTTGAGAGCTGAAGGAGTGACAGTTAAAGCATTAAAACAAGGAAAACAAAACTAGAAGAAAACTAAAATGATGCGATCAGGGATAGCTAGCCAAATGAATGGCAACCTTCCCCTTGCAGCAACACCAAATGGCCCAAAAACTTGGAAAGATTTAACACTGAATGAAATGACCAACTAGTAGAATGCTGATTTTATTATTCAATAAAATATGGAAAATTACAATACTTCTCAGATAAAAATACTTTTTAGAGAAAATGTTTCCCCTTGTAAAATCCAACATTTCAAACCACAAAAATCTGCAGAGCTCTTATCTGCAACCTGCAAAGACTACAAGTATCCAACACCTGTGGACTAACTCCTGAGCTCTCAATGACGCAGATAAAAAACTCCACCTGTCTTCGGCGAAAAAAAAATGCCGAGCGGACATGCGTTTCCCTCGATGCCAAAATAAAGAAAGAGTTCAGCGGTCATCCATAACTCCCTCCATGAATAAGACATCTGCCATCTAAAACTAGTCAAATGGGGCACCCTCCCCAACATGCATCAACATGCAAGACAAAATGCATTAGCATGCAATCCACATACAAATGAGTGCTCCAAATTCCAAAGTGGACGAATTAGTCAAAGATACTCTCTCACAAGTAACTTCTCATCTATGACACGTCATAGATGCTCTTACTGGTAGTACTGACTGTCGTAGGTAACCTCCCTCATGAAAAGGTGTTGTAACACTTCATCAACCTGCAAACAAGTGCCTTGAGGAAATCTCCAAGGTTCCCACCAAGTCAGACACCCAAAATGAGAGGGAAACAATTTGAATTTGATAAAATTTGAATTTCAAAGATTTCTCCCACCTACGAACCCAAGCTTAGTTCACAAACCAATTTTTTTTTGGTGATGTTAAATGCTCGAACCCCATGATGCTCCTACATCACACACCTTGTGTAGGAAAAGAAAGTAAGCCCCTGCTCACAATGAAAATTTGTAGTTCCTTCTCATTGAAACCATACCACCTCATCTCTATTGGAGTTAACCAAGTAGTATCCTCTTATAGTTTGTTCTTGCATTTAACTATGTATTCTACATATTCCTTTCCCCTGGTTTTCTTGACAATTCTCTATCTCAAGGCACTCTCAATCTCCTCCTTTGGTTGCTCTGGCATATGTTTCTTCCAAGGGAAATTGTCTCAGTATTCTTCCCTTTTTCCTTCGTGAACTCAATGATGTGTAAAGATCTGCAATGTGAAAGATAGGTGCAATGCCTACTCCATCTAGTAGCTCAGTCTCAAGCATTTGTAAATATCTTTCTTAACACTCAACATGGTACAATCTTCTTCCAATAAAGTTTGTTGCATTGCCCCTTTGGAAACATCTCCTCATATGCGAGCTAAAACTGGGTCACCATCCTGAAATTCCTTCTCCCTCCCTTGGTCTGCATATTCCTTGTATTTATGGTTGCTCTTCATCAGATATTCCCTCACATACATATGAACATCTAGCATGTTTTTTCCAAATCCTTTGCTTCTGCACTCTCGGTGCCCATCTCAACCATTTCATTCAATTCAGCAACACCACTTGGACTGTGCCCATACACCACCTAGAATGGCATTTTGCCTATGCTCCTGTTCACTGAATTGTTGTAGGCATTTCAGCTTGTGCCAGAACCAAGTCCCACCATTTGAGCTTTTCACCAACTGGACACCTCAACAAATTACCCAAACTCCTATTTTCTATCTTTCTATGAATGGTAAGCCAAACTGAAATTTAATTTGATTGCCAACTTCCTCCGTACAGTCATTCAGAACTGACCACAAACTTAACATCACTATCTAAAACCATAGTTGGAAAACTTGGACTCAGCAAAAACTCGGCAGGCCCAAAATTTTTGACTCGGTGACTTAAAAAATTGCTTAAATTACTTTATAAACACATCTTTTTTGCAAAATTCATTGACAAGATGTATCAAATGAGTCCATAAATGAGTACAAAAGTGTTTTCTATTAAATTTGATTCATTTGAATACAATTTGAGTACAAAATCGCATTATCATGCGAAATCCAGATACAATAGTTACCTGGCAACTACTATGAATTTATGATGATTGTCTTTGAAAATCATCATCATAATTCATAAATTGCATATTACAACATTTGACATCTTCCTCTATCACAGTCTAGTGAAAACTTGGAGAGAGGTTCTAATCTTTGCACACCATTGTAGTCTAGTGAAAACTTGGGAAGAATTAATGATATTATGATAGTGATAAAGATAATTGTCTAAGTAGTCAATTCCAATCTCCACTCCCAAATCCCCTCATTGTAATCAAATTTCTTATATGAGAAAAGATCCCAATAACTAGTGAGGGTCTAGGAGTGGAGATCTCAATGGGGTCGAGGGGCAATGCCCCTTGTGGGGGTTTGGGGGCAACACCCCTCATGGGGGTCAAGGGGTAGCACCCCTCGCGGGGTCCGAGGGCAACACCCCTAGCGCATTATTAAGGCCTTTGAAACTACATTAAACTTCTTGTCGCACACCATTTCACAAATTTATCACTTAAGGGAGAAATAAGGTATATGGCACATTTTTATGAAGAGTATTTGCTCTCCAAGTGCTATGTGAGGAAGTGTGAGGGGCGGTCATGCATTTATAGGGCAAAATCATGAGTTTTTTGACTATTTTTCCGATATTATTTTTTTTGCAATTTTTTCGTGTTTCACATTTTTTATGTATTTGGTGAGTTTTTTTGTCAAACTCGGCGAGTCCGAGTGGCAAGTAAACCTTGGGAAAACTCGCCGATCGTTTGGCTCGGTGAGTACTCAACGACTCACCGAGTTTTGGCAAGTTTTCCATCTATGTCTAAAACTATGTTCATCGGTAGCCCATGTAGTCTCATCACCTCTTTAAAGAACAAATTGGAATGTGGGAAGCATCACAGTCTTTTGACAAGTAATAAAATGTGTAATCTTAGACATCCTATCCTACAACAAAGATTGAATCATGTCCTCTTTGATTTGTAGGTAGCCCAAGCCCAAAATCATATTGTTATCCTCCTAACGCATTTGTGGTAGAGGCATTAATTACTTGTGGAAAAATTAATTATCGCCTTGAGTTGGGCACTTGGAAAGGAGGGAAAGGTGACTATTGGTATTCCATACAAGTGATATTGACTTCTCCAAGTTGAGTGATTGCAAAGAATAGAAAAGGTGTTTCTTAGGATGCCAAAATGGATGGCTTTTACACATTCTGCAAGGAATTCCAAGGAGTGGGATGTTCTATTTTTGAAAGGGATTTTGGGCACCATGTTTTACAATAGTTTGTGCACCTCTTGTTTTGATAACTCCTGGTGGTATCTTTCTTCCAAAATTCCTATAAATTGGAGCCTTGGGATGGTAGTAAGATATCATGTTTTGGTTGTTTTCGTTGAGAATTCACAGGTGCACATATGTTGTTAGATTGGACATAAAGAAAGAGTGAAGTGTGTTGCTTTGTAATCTTGTTTGAAGAAACTAATACATACTTGGCCTCTCTTCTTGGTGGAGCTTTTCTTGCAAGGGTTTTTCCATGTAAATTTTGTGTAATGTGTTGTTCTCATGTGATTTGTTGATTTCTTTTGTTGCCAATTTCAATTCCTAAATCC
>VDFB02163834.1:0-29534 GCA_007258455.2 Sequoia sempervirens
TTGTTGGCTTCCATACTCTTCTTGTATTGAGATCTTGTTTGGACCATAAAACAAGGATCAAGAATATGGGAGATGAATCTCTCAATTCTTTGGATTGATCTCTATTTTATGTCCCAAAGTGAGAGTTTTTAGGATGCTTTTAAGGATCAAAGATGTGCTGATATGATAATGATGATGATGTTTTAGGGATGGATGATATGAATGTTTTGGCTTTTGATAAATCTTGAGTGAGACACTAGGCTTTTAGGACTTTGGATTGAGATTTTGAGATTTTGAGATTTTGTCCTTGATTTTTTATTATGCTTTTGATTTGAGTTTGGATTTTTTGAACAAAAGATCCTAAGATGTTGGATGATGATCTAAGGGATAGCTTTGTCCAAAGGATGATAATTTGAGTATGTGTGAGGAGAAGGATGCATCTACCCACATCTACTCAAACAAGATGATTATTTGACTAAGCATATGGAGAAGGATTCATCTACATACACTAAGCTAGACAAGATGATTTTGATAACTTTGACTAAGCATATGCAAAAGGATGCATTTACACATACCTAGCCAAAGGTGTTTTTTGATAATGTTCTCAAGGATTTTGTCTCAATGATTTTGATGATGGTTTGGATTTTTCCATAAAGCCTAGTATCAAGGATTATTTCAAGATTTATCAAAAGGTGATGATGAGGTGGATTTTGTTTTGATGTATGGATGAAAGATCTTGATAATGTTTTGATCCTAAGATGAACCTAAAAGGACACTTTGTTTGCCAAGACCTAGGTATTGAAGAGCATGCATATGCTTCCTAAAGACCTTTGTAACCGAGAAATGATTTCATTTGAACAATTCAATTTCGGATTTCCAATCAATGGTTTGTGCTTTGGGATTTTAAAGTCTTCAATCCATATGAAAGTTCATTTTGCTTAGCTCTGCTTAATGTCTTTATTTTACCAAAAACACTTTCTTCAATTAGGTTCTCAAACTAAGATGTCCTATGTCTTAATTTCTTCAAACCCCACAAGATATGTTATGTGGAAATTTAATGAACTTAAGGCAAGGGGTTTTCCTATTGTTTACTTAAGGAAACAAATTGAGATATAATCCAATGCTTAGAAACCTCTAAGGATGTAAATCCCAAGGGAAAGCAATAACATATGGATTGAGTCAATTGTATTTGTCTTCAAAAGGGTTTGAAATTTGGATGATGTTAAGTGTTTGTTTCCATGGTGTTTTCGAACAAGCAATGCATTTTGTAACCCAAGAATAAGTACAATCCTATGGATGTGTAAGACAATATTTGTTGGATTCCCACTTGGACAAGTCTAGCCATGCCTATCTCTAGCGAATGGTTAGATGCTTGACCCCACTGGCTCCCCTCCACGACACTCACTTATACAAGGCAGCCAAGCATCAACACCCATGAAACTCCCATGGCGTGCTTTCCATCTCTACTAGAAGACTGTAAAAGTGGGGTGGCTTCAAAACGACTGTTCTTGCACCAACAAATAGATAAAGGATTTTGGAAAATTCTAGCACATGGGTTTTAGTAAGGACTTTCTGTTTGTAGTAGTTGACCCAACGTGGCAAGAGTTCCCTTTCAGATTCATCTTTTCGGAGTCAACCGCATGATATTGGTGTTTCTTCCAATATCCACATTTATATCCTGGCTAGAAATACTCTTGGCTTTAGAGTGTTACCGGTTGAGTCGTTCCCTTGGGTGAGTACTTTTTCCCCAAGGCAAGCCCTCTAGGATAAACAAAAACGAATGAGGAACAAAATCCGTAACTCGATCAATCTTTGATAGCAACAAAGAGAGAGAATGTATGCGAAAATGCCCCCACTCACACTCGCACAATAGTTTATTCAATTTTAAGCCCAAATCAAAGTGTGGAGGTGATTGCTTTGTCTTAACCCAAAGTCATGGAAAAGACCTTTTGATTCTCAAGATCGCTATAAAGTGCGAGAGAAGCGCATACGTCCTTTTCCAATGGCTTTAGTCTAAGTAAGCCCTCACAAACAAACAAAGCTACACTTGTTCTTTTTAAACCCTCAAAGCAATGTGTGAGTTCATTTTAGAGCACCAAATCACAAGTGAAAAGACATTTGTTCAATTGTTTAATCTATAAACGAAATCTAGTAAGTTGTTGATCCTAAGGTTTTTTTTAATCCTTTTGCAAGAAATAAACAAAAAGAATCCTTTTAAAATCCAAATGAAAGCTAGTGTCCTAAAGAAAGAAAAGGATGACAAATTCTTGAAGAATTGTTAAACAAACACTTAAGTGTTAAAAAACACTTTGATTAGAAAAAATATCATCCCCATGCTCCTCTTTCTTTTGATTTTGATTCCCAACCTACAAAAGTGATCAAAACGTTTGATGAGATCAAAAACAAAAGGATATAGGAGTTAGATGAATCATTTACCAAAACACCTTAAAACTTAGCCAAGTTATCATGTGTTTTTACTTTAGGTGCAAATTTGAAAATTTTAACTCATTAATAGTTAAGAAACAACTGCACCATTGAATAGCTTACAAAATTCTACCCTATTTCAAAAAAAAAAAACATCAAAAAAGACCTTCGTATGACCAAGATATGGTCATTTTAAAACTAACTCATGGGCGCTAAAATAGTGATCATGGGCGCTATAACAGTGATCATAGGCACTAAAAGAATGATCATGGGCGCTAAAAGAATGATCATGGGTGCTAAAAGAATGATCATGGGTGCTATAACAGTGATCATGGGCACTATAACAGTGATCACGGGTGCTATAACAGTGATCACGGGCGCTAAAAGAACATTAAAGAGCGCTACAATAACTGTAAAGAGCACTAAAACGACAAATTTTTTTAAGAAACATGTTAGATTTGTAATTCCTGCCCTCCTTTTAGCGCCAAAATGTGAACCCTCAATCTAGGTACCTACAAAACAACATGATTAAACAAGTTAAACAAGGAAATGCAAGCCTAAACATGGATTCCCCATGAGATTCATTAACATAGCTCAAATTAGGAAGGAAATGATGAAAAATACAATGAAATCACAAAAACAAGATTGAATCCTAATTAAGCAAGCAAACTCTTAATCCCATGGGGGAAGTGGTGCCAATTTGATGTGAAAATTGGCCCTTTCCCAATCCCTAAGATGCAAGTTGATGATTGTTGAGGAATGTTGATCCACTTTGATGATGAATGTGAGAGCTCCAAGCCAAATCTGCAAAAAAGCCTAACTAAGAACTCAAATGATGGATGAGAATTGCTAAGTATTTTAGCATGGTAACTTTGCTTGAGATGTGGATGATAAAATAAGGATATAATCTCTTTATTTATAGATTGATAAGTTGAAGAGATGTCCAAATTTGATCAATGTGGGACAAAGATTCAACCAATTATATGATGCCACTTGTCAACATGTGAGAGGATGAAGGTTGAAGCCAAGTTTGAGGATTGTGTATTACTAAATTTGAAATTCAAATTTGTTGAAATGACTTGAAAGGGGGAAAAGAAAGCATTAAATGCCATAGCTCAAAGTGAGACATATAGAGATCTTAAATGCTTGTTGGAAGGACTTGTTCCCACTTGGATTTTGAATTCAAATTAGGGGAATATTCCTTAAAAGATGCCTTGTTAAAGGAAAATAGAAATTTAATAAATCAAATGATCTATTTTCCAAGCGTGCAAGTTGCGAAATCTAAGAGGATTTGCGGTGAATTGGGATTGGCATTAATCATGATTTTGATTGATTTTAGAAATGATGTTGGTTGGCCGGCTGACACAGATTTAGGATTTAAATAACTCAAAATGAGAAAAGAATAATTTAGACTTAGTTAAATAAATATTTTGATTTGTTTAGCAAAGGGAGTGATCATTAGATTAAATTAGATAAATGTTTGATTTATTTAATTTAATTAGATTAATTTTGAGATTTAATCAAATAATATGGATTATTTAATTAAATAAAGATAGGAAGATGAAATGACCTAACTAATTACACAGAGATGATGATTTAATTAAGTCAAGGGATTTATTTAATTAAAAGGGCAATTATGATGACTTTAATCAAATAAGGATATTCGATAAATGGTTAGATAGAGGGATAATTTAGGATGAAACGATGTTAGTAGTCAGGATCAGAGTGTGATATCAATCTGTATATTTTTGATGTCTACAATATACATGATAGGTGATGTAGAAATAGTGTATATAAAATCAAAATGTCTAAGGTAATCATGGAGTTAGAACCAATATGTCCCTCACAAAGTATTCAAGCATGACAACATTATAAACTGGAAATATTTTGGTAACAATTCTATTTCCTATTATTCCCCTTCAAATTTAGTGTGGGATTTCATTGTGCATTGAATTTGAGGAAAATATATATAATTTATTACAATAGTCTAATATATAAGTATACTATTTTAACCAGGTTGTATATGTGATTTGTATGATCTATTCATTATATATCATGTAATAGTGGGTAAATGGTTACCACTAATATTTCCCCCATGTAGGAATAATCATGGATATAAATATATAGTAAAGTGATAGATGTTATTATATATGATTAGTGTTTAAAATGTCATATTATTGCAACCATGTTGTCCTATTCAGTTGTAGAGAGTTCCTAAATGAGAAGAATGTTGGGACTATGAGAGTTCCTTTTATGTAGAAATTAGAATGGTGTTTTGATTGGAGGTAAAAAATGGGTTTTAAAGGGGCTCAGAACCCTTTACAAAATAAAGCAGCTGATCAAAGAAGAAAAATAAATTAAGCAACAATCAACCCGACGAAAGCAAACCAACAGCCAAAAAGTAGCCAAAAAGAAGGTAACCAATCAACAACACTACATATTGTTCAGAATCTCAATAGCTTCCATTTCACTAACAACCAACTTCTGCACCTTAGCCACAGTATTAGACACCTCAATACCTGATGCCCTGGCATGATCTTTCACTTTGTTTCTAGTTATAACCCCCAACCCACTAGTTTTTACCTCACTACTCAAAACACTACCTTTCGTAGCACCCTTCTCACCAACACACTCCACATCCATCAGCTTACCCCCAGCAGCATCATCAGACACATTCTCCTTTCTCTTTTTCACAATAGTCACAAGGGAGATCGCCTTAGTAGAGTCTGAAATAGCCAAGACCTTAGAGGCATCTCCACCTTTCATCACAACATTCCACATCTTGTCAAATTTATCCTCGAGGGATAACATTCTTCCTTCCAGATTCTGTTTCAGATTAATAGTTTCCTCTGCCACAATATTAGCCACAGTATTAAGAGAATCCATTAAATTATAAATTTGGCTTTGGAAAGAAGGATCCTTAGCCTTACTAGCAACACCTCTTATTCTAACATTGGTCCTATTAATCTCATGGAAGAACCACTTAAAAAGTTTAAAAAGCGCATTAGCACTATCACGGGCCAAGCCCAACACATCATACAATTCCTCCTTGTCAAATTTCTCAATGCGTTTCCCCACAATGACGTCCTCATTAGAAGAACTAACATGAACCTTTTCAATAAAAATTTCCTTACCTTTACCAGCGGGGATAGGAGTCTTTATCTTTCGAATGGAGCAGGCGATTTCCTCTGCAACACCTTCCTTTTCATTAACCTTTCCGCCTCCGCTTTACAAGTCCCCACAGCATGTCCGCCACCCATAGCTCTTTCCTTATCCTACTTTTGCAACCCCATGTCAACACTAGGCATAGCCTCACCATAGATACCTCCAACCAAGGAAAGAGGGAAACCCTTCTCTAGGAATTGGCCAATAGTCAACACCTTTCTCTTCTGACTCCCCTCCTCAGGCTCCTGCACAAATCTAGTCATTGGGGGAGGAGGAAGCTTCCCCATTAAGTTCATTTTTTTCCTTACCCCCCTTAGAAGGAACATTCACCACCACCTCATCACTGCATGTCGTATAGCCCGCCTTGTCATTCGGCTTCCTTTTCCCAATCTTACCTGAAAAAAGGGAAATGGGACCCTCCTCAAAAGAGGCATACAAATCTAGGACATAATCAACATCATCATCCCTATTAGACTCAGAATCTTTGTTTAAAATAAGCTTCCTCTTCTTAGGTTTCTTGCTAACCCTTTCCCCTCCCGACTCTGTCTCATAACCCTCCTTGGGTTTATCAGTATTATCCTTTAGAGACACAAGATTTTTATGCACTTCATGAGCTTTGACATGTTCATAGATCAAGAGAATTAACCTCGCATGCAGGATAGGGTTTTTGGGGTTTTTCCTATGATCTTTAATCCCTGAGTCAAGCGACATCAACAAATAGTAGGGAAAGTAAACCCATTTCTTATGCTGAAAATGGTTAAGCAAAAAGAAATGGTAAGTGTTAATCATCGTATACCTCCCTTCCAAGGTGACATAGCTCATAATTTCTTCAACAACATCATGCCACAATGCTTTCAAGGAACTCCTATGATACCCACCACTCTTCACCGGCTTCAATTCATTAGCCTCATTCCCTTTAAAGAAAATAGACATTGCAGCCTGCAATTCTTTTTTATCTCTGAACACCTTTATACCCTGAATAGCCAAGCCTATAATTTGGGCTATGAATTCTTCATCAACCACAATTTCCCTACCACCCAAATTCAGGATTCTCTCATTCCACCCTTCAGCCACCAAATAAGTGACCTGGGGATTGTTACCATGCAGTTTCTCCATAAACGGAGTTAAACCATCCTTCTCTAAAATCTCCCACACCTCCTTCCTTTGCTTAGCAGTAACATAGGACTTAGGCTCGATGCGGTTTCTGTCCCCACCCATCACTAAAGACTTAACAAATGAAGGCCAAGCACACAACAAAAAGCTCAGGGAAATAGAACAAACACCACCCAAAATAGGAATACCTAGCAGAAGACTTTGGAAACTAAGGTGACTAACACCCACAATTCGTACAAAGTCAGCCACAGGACAAATATGCCATAATGAATTTGAACTTCGTGCCTTGTAAGAGCCTTTCTTCAAAATCATAACTTTAACATCCTTATTCATGACATTCAACCACATGAGTAAGGACATGCACCCCATAATGTACAAAAAGATTGACATTAGATTAGCATTCATTATTAATTGTAGCCATAGCCTCATAAGGAATAGGATCATTCAAATCCCACTCCTTGCTATCATTAACACCAAAGTTAGTGAAGAAATCAACTAACTTATTTCCCTCTCTCAAAATGTGGGAGATATAAACATTATCAAAGGAGTTGATAATTTCAATAGAGTCCCTGACCAAGGCTTCAATAGTCCAAGATGGAGGAGAGGTATTCTTCAAATTATTAATAATGCTCAAGGAGTCACCCTCCACCCAGACCTTCCTATACCCTTTGCTTTGAGCCAATTTAAGTCCATGATAGGCTGCAACCGCCTTAGCGTAGTGGTTTATCTGTATTCCCAAAGGGAGCGCCACAGCTGAGACGAGCCTACCATTAGAATTTCTAATCACCCCCCCACATCCAGCAAGTCCCAGATTTCCTTTAGCCATGCCATCAAAGTTGATCTTAACCCAACCATCCAGTGGCGCCTTCCAAGCCACATCATCTCTTGAGGATTTCCCTTTAGAGACCGGGAGAGATATATCACAAGGAAACTTCCATTTTTGAGCAATAGAGATATCATAGGGGCAAAGATTAATCTTTTGACCAGCATGAAAGGATATCCTGGATAGAAAGTTTTCCTTAATTCCTATATAAATCTTATAGGCTACAACTAAAGCCGGAAAAATAGAATTTTTAAAGATTTTGTTGTTGCATTCCAACCACAGCCCCCAAATCAAATGAGGCAAAGTGAGAGACCACAAAATCTAAAAATTTGGATTAGATAAGGGGCTAACCCATTGAAACCAGAAGCCTTTGATAGAGCCAGGAAACACCCAATCAGCAAATGACAAGTATTTTCCACTTCCTCTCCACAAAGAAAGCATCTACTGGGCATAACAAAACCTCTTTTAATCAGATTATTAGTAGTAAGAATTTTGTTCTCACAAAAGAGCTAGAAGAAAATATTGACCTTAAGAGTCAATCTAGAGGACCAAACAGAAGCCCAAAAAGGAGGTGAACCAATAAAAGAATCATTGAGATGAAAATTCGAAGCAACAAAAAAGTTACCCACAGAGGAAGGCTTCCAAACAAACCTATCAGGAGAAGGGATAGAAGGAATATGAACCTACGAAATAGCCTTATAAATCATTTCCAGACCAGGGTCCACCTCATGCAACTTCCTCCAACAACCTCCATCAATATAGTCAATAAAAAATCTGCCAAACTGTTGCACACAGAGATCCATAAAGGGTTGAGCCCATGGCTCATCCTTAAGTGGCCCATTACCAAGCCAATTATCATCCCAGAAAAAAATACTCCTCCCATTACCCATCTGCCAAAAGAGACCCTTAGCAACAAGCCTTCAAGCCTTCAACATACAATTCCACAACACAGAACCATATAGAGGGTTAAACTCATGAGATAAAACATCTCTAATCCCATCAACACCATGTAAGTATTTGCTCCAAGCAATTTTTGCCCTCTCACTTTTGGCAAGAAAGAGATTCCACATCTGTTTACCCAAAATGGTAATGCTAAATATTCTGATTTTTTGAATTCCCAGCCCACCTACCTTTTTAGGCCGACAGACATCATCCCAAGCAACCAAATGAGTTCTTTTTTTATCTTCAACACCTGTCCATAGAAATTTTTTCTGAATTCCTTCCAAGATATCCACAAATTTCCTTGGCATATGATAGAGACTAAGAGCATATATCAGAATATTCTAAAAGGTGGATTTAATCAACTGAACTTTACCAGCTTGGATCAACAAAGCCCCCTTCCACCCAACTAGCTTGGAATTAAATTTTTCAATCAACCCCCTCCATAAAGAATCAGGAGCCTTAGAGCATAAGGGGAGCCCCAAGTAAGAAGCAGGAAGTTCACCAATTTGACACTGCAAAATTCTAGCAATCCTAATCTTTCTTTGAATCAGAGTGTTGAAAAAGAAAATAACACTCTTCTATAAGCTAACCTTCTGCCTAGACGCAACCTCATACATTTGTAAAATTCGTTTGATAGCCTTAGCCTCCTTAATAGAAGCTTTCCCAAGCAAAAGAGAATCATCCACAAATTGTTGATGAGAGGAAACAAGGTTAGCAGATGAAGGGGCTAACCTAGACATAAGACCAAAATTAACAAATCTTTGGATAAGACGACCCAAAGACTCAACCATAATGATAAACAGGAAGGGAGAGATAGGATCCCCTTGCCATAGACCCCTAGAACAATCAAAGAGAGGAGAAGGAGACCCATTGATGAGCACAGAGAACAGAGGGGTCGAGATAAGTTGATGCACCAGAGCCACCAACTTCTCCCCAAAACCAAAGGAGATAAGAATCTTAGACCAAAAACCCCAATCCAATCTATCATAAGCTTTGAGTAAGTCAAGCTTCAGGATGAAACCAACCTATTTATTAATAGTAAGAGAGTGAATATTCTCATGAACAGTGAGAATGGAATCCAAAATTTTCCTACCAGCCACAAAACCATTCTGCTGAGGAGAGATGATAAGAGGCAAAAAAATTTGCAACCTCAATGCCAAAACCTTAGAGAAAATCTTATAAATTGAGTTGCACAGACTTATAGGACAAAACTCCTCAAAAGAAGCAGCACCAAGCTTTTTGGGAATCAAAACAATAAAGGAGGAGTTAAACTCCTTTAAAAGGGAACCCGATCTGAAAAACTCCTTAATAGCCGCAACAACATCTTTCGCAATAATTTCCCAAAAAAGACTGAAAAAAGAACATGGGAAAGTCATCAGGGCCCAGATCCTTATTACCTTCAAAGGAGAACACAACACATTGAATTTCCTTCGCCGAAGGAATACAAACTAATTTCCTGTTGACCTCATTATCCACCAACTAAGGAATATCCCTCAGAATATCCTCTTGACATGCCAAGTCAAGCTCTCCGGCCTCCACCGAAAGTAGTTGAGAAAAAAAGGAAGCAACAACATTCTGCAAATCAACATCCTTCTCCAGAACTTGGTTGTTATAGTTAATAAGATTGATCTGATTAGAGGCCCTGTGTTTCAACATAGAAATATGAAAAAACTTAGTATTTTTTCCACCACTCTTGAACCACATGATCCTCGAACACTGCTTCCAAAATTATTCCTCCTTCGCTATTATATTGTGCAACTTGGAAAGCATAACACTTTCCTTCAAAATCAAATCCTAATCATACCCAAACAATTGAATGACTTGTTGAACAGAGTGAAGCTCCTTAGAAACCCCATCTTTCTCCAAAAAAATATGACCAAAAGAGGTACGATTCCATTTTCTAACATTAAGCTTAACATTAGCCAACTTTTTAACAACTCTATACATAGTCGACCCATCCACATTAATATTCCACTAGTCCATAACCAAATTGCCTAAGTCAGGATGACAAGTCCACATTTTCTCAAACCTAAAAGGAAAGTTCTTCTTACCACCCAAAAAATCCATAGACAAGGCCAAGGGGAAGTGATCTAAACCCAATCTAGTAAGAGCTAAAAGAGAGCAAGAGTAGTGGACTAACCACTCAGGATTTAAAAGAGAACAATCTAGCTTAACTTGGATAAGGGCATCACCCACATGCCTATTCGAATAGGTAAAGGAAGCCCCTTTCAAATCTAGATCAAGGAGAGTCAAATCATTAATGAACTGCATTAGGTCATATTTGCTATCATCCACATTTTGCAAGCCACCCATCTCATCAACATCATGCAAAAGAGTATTGAAATCTCCAATGGCCAGCCAATTACCAACGTTATGACAAACTTTAAAAGAATCAAGATTCTCCCAAAGCCTTTTTCTGGCACTCTTGCAATTAGGAGCATAAATATTAGATAAAGTCCAGGAAAACTTATCATGAAGGTGGAAAAAAGAAGTAGCCACATGATTACTATCATTAAGCACCTCCACACCTCTAATAACCTAAAGATTCCAGAAAGTCACAATCCCACCAAAGGCACTAGCCGCCTCAGAACAATGCATACCACAATCCTTGAAAAGCTTCAATTTCAACCTAGAGAGTTTATCCAATCCCATTTTAGTTTCTTGAATTAAAACAATATCAAGGTGATGATCTCTTACCAGATTAGCCAGGAGATCATGCTTATGAGGGTGATTCAAACCCCTCATATTCCAGGATATAATCTTCATGGGAGTTTATGGTAAGTGCTCTTAGAGCACATATCGAATAGAGTTCTATGCGTGCCATCAGCTATATCCATCTGACTCTCTTTCTCCCTAGTAACATTAGCTAGGGGCCGACCTCTACCACGAAGCTCAGACCCACAGTTTGTTCTTTGTCGATTCCTTGTCACAACTTCTGGCGAAGGCGAATGTTTCTTCCTATTATGCCCATGAACCAAAGTATAAGGCGAGTTGTCCACTTCCTCTGCCTTCTCAAACTCCTTGACATTAGGCTTCAACTCCAACCCCTTTATTTTTGACACCACACTTTGAGGACTCCCCCCCCCTGAGAAGAGAACCAGATTCAATAATCATAGAAGAATGATTTTCCTCCAACATCACAAACCTTACCTCATAAGACATAGGGGACAAGGATTCCTTTTCAACCTGTTCCATATCTTGATTCATTTCCCCCTGAGCTGGTTGACATTCAACCACCTTATCAATCTCTTCCAGATTTGTGTCCTCACGAACCTCCGAGGAAGGCACACCTTTAGGATCCACCTCCTGAGTAGGAGGTTTTACAGAAACCACCTCCTGTGCTAGAGGTTTCTCTACCTCTCTCCATTGTTTAGTCATTTTCTTAGGTACTTTGAGAGGACATTTCTTGGCCCAATGGCCAACTTTTTTACAGTGGAAGCTGGCAAAGGGATTCAACTTGAATTCAACCAATTGCTTCCACACCCCAAGTTTAGAGTTAATCTTAACCATAGAAGGAAAATCAGTCAGTTGATTGCTCCACATTCACACAAAATCTGGCATAAACCAGCCACTTCCTGGAAGTCATCATTTGGTCTATTGACAACAGGCAGCGAAACGTGCTGGCAATCCCCTTGAACACTTTTTCATCCCAAAATTATAGCAGGAGGCTAGGCAATCTAACCCAAACCAGAGCAGCCAAGAAAGAGCACAAGCTTGGATTAAAGCCCGTTTCCCATTTCTTTAGCATTAAGGACTTTCCAAGGAACCACGGGCCCCCCGTTAATGCCATCACCATATAGAATGGTGTTATCAGAATGGTGTTATTAGAATGGTGTTATCAAACTATGCAGTAGGATTTAGACTTTATAGTATGTCATGAAGGTGTCTTGGCCCTTGGCCAAGCCATGATAGAAATAACTTGAGTTTTGGCTTTGTTATATTATTATTGTACCTTGTGTAGAGTACATTGCTAGAGTGCATGCAATGATATCCAAATATGTGTAGATGTTCTATAATTTACTCTTGGAGTGCCAAAACTCATATGGATATTGTCTCTACTACCATAATCCATGGGATTGGTCTTGGAAAAATTAAAATAACATTACAATTTCTAAATATAAAAACCACTTATCAATCTAGATACTACCACAATGACCAAGTCATCAATTATTGATTGGATTGGAATTACCTAAAATGACTTTGTCTACATCAAATTAGTAACATTGGAGGGATAATATTTTAGGATGATGCATTTGATGATGTTATAAAGTGTTTTCCAAGATAAAAACACTAGACTTATATAGATTGAGAAAGTTAGAATAAGGAGATTGTATTGTATTTGGATTTTCTATTTAAAAATTAATATAATTATTAGTTTTTACTATTGGTTTTTTCTTAAAAGGGTTTCCAAACTTAAACCCTATGTCTCATGTATCATTTGGATGTATGTGAATATTTTATTATTTAAAAATGTTTTTTATATATTAATTTTGTATAAAAACACACTTAAATCCATAATCTGAATTACATAATATAAAGTTCTAAGACAATCAATAAACACTTTTTCTATTATTTGGTGTTAGAGCCTTGTTTTTTTGGGTTAGAGTCAAGCATTTACTGTAAGAGATATACATATTTGGTGTTCTTTATTAAATAAACAACATTTACAGGGTGGTGTACCCTTTACACGGTGAGTCCAAAGGGCCAAAAAGGAGCCAAACCATCAAAACATCAAAAAAGACTTTCAGTAACAATATTAGAAAGACACATACACAACCTAGTAGCAGTAGAGACACAACACAGCACATACCCGACCACTAATTGTCCACACTTTCCCATTTCTAGACGAGAAGGTTTAGCACATCATCCCCGATCTAATTGGGGCCTTCATCCATGGTGTTTTTGTCCATTTCCTCCTTGACGACGTCCGAGAGAGTGACAACCGACTTGTGTATAATTTTGATAGAGAATCGAGCCAAGCAATTGAATTTACGTTCCAGTTTAGCAACCCGCTCCTGCAGCACACCAAGCTCGTCTTCCTTGCCTTTCTTGTTTTGGATCTCCGCATCAGCACTAGCCCTAATATCCAAGGAATTGGTAGAGTCTTCCTTAAGCATTTTGTTCATATCAGAGAAATTACTAGGGTCTTCTATAGGACCTTTATCCTTCTCCTTCTCAGTAACTTTTATGCCTTTAGTTTTGCCACCAGTCTGCACCGAATTATTGGAAATCTCAACCACAAGGGCCCCTTTCTTGTGTTCCGCCAACCTGTGGGATCTTCTCACACTCATTTGTTCCGTTGCCATCTCAAAGCTAGCACCCACCACAGTATCTCCCTTAGAATCTTTTTCCTTGGCACTTTTATCGTCGCTCTCAGTGACCAGAGTAACCATCGAGAGCAGAGTCTCTTTTTTACCCTTTTTCTTAGCAACCAGTTTGCTGACCTTCTTGTGTTTCAACTCACAAAGCCCAGCCGCAGCACTCAACTGGGCCAAACCAACCATATTTTTCTTCTTCTTCGAGGGAGAAGCCTCAATACCGGGATCATTTCCAGGTATGGGAGATTTTTTCTTCGAGCCCTCTAAAACAGCAGGGGACGGGATTTACATTTTTGGTGTTATAACCATAAACTGAGAGGTTTTCATAGTTGAGGTTTGATGGAAGAAAGGGAATGCTGAAGCAAGAGCATCACGGACGAATGGGTTATCCTCATCACCAAAAAAATAATTTAGTATTGAGTTCGCATTTTTGACTTGTGTCTGATTTTGGAATTCAATCATTTCCATCTCGAAGCAGAATTGAGTGGCATTATTGTCAATTTCATTTGACAAAATGTTAACATTCATCAAACATTTCAATAATATTTGAAGGATTCACATTATTCAGTTGTAAATGTGTAACCATAAGCTTGAATTGATTTCAAGAGAGGCACCACAGGTTTATGCAGTTAAAGAAAATGAATTAAAATGCAAATATTTTTATGTTTTAAATGTGAAGACTATGAGACAAAGGCGTTATGAGAGCTGAGAGATTGCAGTTAAAGAAGATTGAAAAGAAAAAAGAAAAAGAACTTAAAAACAATTTTTTTCATGGCAGAGATAAAGAGAAGTGTAATCAGCTGGGAGGTGAAAGTAGATGGGCCACGCCATTCCTGGAGAAGACAAATGCAAAAAATAAAAAATAAAATAAAATGAATGACATTATTTGTCAGCACTTTGTATTTTCTTCAGGGGAGTCTAAAATCATTTAAGGAAGAGTTATTCAAATCAGCATGCCTTTTGATATTCCCAGGCAGACACTGGAAGACTATACAAAATAACGCAGAGGCATAATAATAAAAAATTTAACAAGCTGCGTAAGAAAAGAGAGGAGGTTGCCAGGAAAAGCGTGAAATTTAGTGAAAGCAGAAAGAATCAGACATTTAGTAATGCCACGCCACATATAGAAGCCTGGATTTAGCGAAAAAAGTTTAAGATCAGAGGCTGCGCTGATTTGGGAAGGTGTCTCTAAATATAGTGAGATACATTGGATAATCTATAAGAACCAAATGATTATGTTGTTGAATTAATTGGTAATACATTGAGATATGATACTAAGGGATACAAAAATCAAATTTTTGAATTATGTAAGATGAAGGTTGGACACTTCTTGGTGGAGGGACTCGAATGCTTTAGCCGATCGAGCTAGGCCCCCACCCTATAAAGTTAGGGGTATTATCACTTCATGTATTTCATATTTTTTAACGATAATAAATATATTAGAGGAATAAATTACATATTTATCATGGAAGAATATAAAAAAATATATCAATTTAAGAACTTAGTAAATAAACTATTCCTAGAAAAAAAGTTTTATTCTTTTAAAACGAAAAAAAAAGAATTTAAAAATAGTCATATCAATCATTTTATTTAATTTAAATGAATCAATTAATTTCAATTAGAGTCAAATTAAAAGAGGATAAATGAATAATTTATTTTTCTTGCTCAAATAATTCTTGGAAAAATTGTATTATGACAATTAGTGGAAACTATTCTTCACCATAACTTGAAGATACTAGAGGAACTTTGTTAAGTGAAGACATCAAGAAAAAGTTCATAGATGATTCCTCATGTTTGTCAAAGGTCAAAGGAAATAGGGGGTAAGAATAAGGTAGAAGATAAAGGGAAGTCATTACGAAAAGGTAGGTCCAAATCTTGTTTCAATACTAAAGTAAAATGTTGTATGTAGAAAGACAAATGACATAAATATGAATATAAATCTAAAAACAAGAGATTTGTTGATTACTTTGATAAATCCTTAAACAATGATGAGAATAGTAGTGATTCTTTCATCTTTGATTATGTTGTTGGTGATGAATCTTAGTTAATTGAATTAAGTGCATATTTTCACATGACTCTTCGTAGTGAGTGGTATTTTAAGTATAGAAATAGTGATGAAGGATAGGCTTTCCTTGATGATAATAAATCTCTTAGAATAACTGCTTGAGGAAAGCTAAAGTTTTTTTATGGATAGGAGAGTAAAAATACCTCTAGAATTATTGCATAATTTATGTTTCAAATATTATTGACTCTAAAGTGAGTTCTAGCTTTGATGAGAAGTCATTGCAAGATGGATAGATGCAATTTGGTGTTGCTTAAGGGAATTAGGAGTGGTACTCTCTTTAAGCCAAGGGAATCAACTATATGTTATTCAACCAATGTAAGTGAACCTAAACTAGGTATGTTGTGGCACCACAAATTGGGTCACATAGGTGAAAATAATTTTAAAATATTTGTGACTATAGATATGGTGATAGGTCTTGTTGATGAGTGGTTTTGGCACATTCACAACATAGACAAAGTAACAAAGTACCTTGTCTCTTGAAATGAAATCTATCTTCAAAAAACTTTAGAAAGATAACCCCAAGGCTTCGATTGTCAGGTCTTGACTTTATAAAAATGACTCAATGGTTACTATACTGTTGGTTTCACAAGGGGCACTAATGTTTGGTTGAAACTTGTGAGGATAAGGGTTTGTAAAATCTGAAGATTGGTAAAAACCCTAGTTGTATTTTTGAATTTGCAACCTGAAAATGACTTTCAACATCTAATATGGTAGTTTTAAAGTGATGCTTTTCTTCTTAAACTAACCCAAATTTTAAAATAAAGTTCAAAAGATAAGGGTTTATAAATCCTAAATCTGAAACCTAAGTTCAATGACAACAATGACTAATGCTATATATAGACAAATCTCCCAAATCCAATTCCTATTTAATCAGGGTTAAACCCACAATGCTGCAGAAATAGTACAATCTTCAAAGGAAAACTTAAATATTTTAAAACTATAAGTACTCAAACATATATCCAATTACTGACATAATATAATGAGAATTCACAATTGACCTAATGTTGTAAATGGCTCAGACTAGCCATATAAAGTAATCTAAAATAAAAATATTACAAATGGCATGAGTAGCAGATTCATCAAATACCTTTTTAGCACTTTGCCATAATCATAACTAAACTAAAACTAAAATTGGAAGAAATAACCATGCATGCATTTATAAACAAAAAGAAAAGTCACTAACACTTCATTGAATTTGCTTGTATTAACCTCAAAATGCCTTTACAACTCTTGTTCAACCCTTTACAAATGAGAGAAGACTGTCTTTTATAGAGAAGGCTTGCAAAATCAATGGTGGAGATCAAATCAACACCAATGACCCAAATTACATTTGTATTAAATATTGGAGGTGCATTAAATGCTTAAAAATATTCCCTCAAATTAAAATTATGTTAGAAACTTGATCATGACATTTGTCCTCATTTGAAAATTCAAAATAAATCCTTATTGTTGATCCCCAAAACACTTTGCATAGCTGGCACATACTTTGGCACAAATTCTTATGTTAACCAACATTAAATCCAAGAGCTGCATTTAATATTTAGTTTAATTCAATTACAATATTTTCTAGATTTCCTTCTTGGCATCCCGGGGATACACAACACCTCCTAGGCTAACTAGCATTGACTCAAATCCATAAGCAAGTCCCCTTTTGATTTATTTAATTTTCTTCCAATAATAATTTTATGATAACTCCTCTCTTCCCAACTTACATTTGTTAGTCAAACATGAAAAAATTTCCCTTAGAAATCTAAATATATCAAATTTACCTCAAATTATAAGGAAAATAACTCACATTTTCCCACATTTAACAAATTTCATCATTATTAATTCATATGCTAAAATATGATCCTTAAAACATAAAAAATAAACCTTTTCAAGATTTCAACTTTGTCATAGAATTTCAGAATTTTAGCCATGTCAAGGAATTTAGGAGATTTGAAGCACTTTTTAAATTTCAGAGATTTTAGGAAACTTGGATGTTTCAGAGATTTTTCCATTTCGGGGAATTTTACATTTTGGAATAATTTCGAATATTTGAAAGGGCTTTGAAATTTTTCGAAAATGGAAATTTTGGAATTTTCAAAGGGCTTTGAAATTTTCCAAAAATGGAAATTTTGGGGGTTTTTGAACTTCGTGATTTTAAATAGGATGAATAAATCTTCGAAAATGGGAAATTCCATGTGATGAAGAAATCCCCCAAAATCAAGAGAACTTGAACTTTAGACCCTCAAAATGATTTTCAATGACTTCCCACTTGGCCTTTCTTAGTTGCAAAATACCTCAATCTTCCCTATTTGATGAGAACTTGATAAATAATTGAAAGACGACTCCAAAAAGCAAAATTTCAAGGACTTTCTCCTAAAGAGAAAAGGTAGGGAACCTACAAAGCAAAAGGGGAAAAGGGGGGCCCCTGTTTGGACAGAGAGTGTGTGCAAGTCACAATAGGTCTTTCATATTATTCTATTAGTTTTGATTTTTGTGAATATTGTGTATTTGGAAAGTAGAATTGGGTGAAATTTTGTTCACGATGGACTAGAGCAATTAAGGTTTTAGAAGTGATTTACATTCCCATGGATATGCCCTCAATTGGTAATTCTTTGTACTATGTCTACTCCATTTATGGTTATTCTAGAAAAACATGGATTTAATTCCTTAGACATAAGTTTGAGGTTTTGTATAAATATAAGGAGTTTAAGCCACATGGGGAAAATCAAATATTTAAGAAAATAAAGATATTAAGGTTTGATAGTGGAAGGGGATTATTTATCTAATAATGAGTTTGAAGAGTTCAATAAACACATAAGAGTTTGTAAGGAAGCTAACGCAGTGGAACAACTTTCTACATCTTTGAAGGCATGATAGGAGGATTTGGATTGAATTGAAGTGGATTCAAGTAGAGTTCATAGATTGAATAGGTTGGTATAAGCAATCAACAAAACTGAAATTGTATAATAAAGAATCATTATAATGATCTTAAGAACTTAAATAAGTTGATTACAGATTGGTTGTATGTCAAAGAGACCTAAGATTGTAGTTCCTTTTGAAAACAATGAACAAGTGAATGTCTTCATTCATTTTTACTAAAACTTATTTTTAAAATTCAAATTCTCCAAAATAAATTGTTTACATTTCTCTTTTATATATTATTACTCACAAATTCTTTTAAATCCATTATATACATATATACATATGTCTATATATTATTATTTTAAAATACAATCATTTAACCTTTTATAAATAATTATAAATACTCTAAAATAAATTAAAAATAACTTCTCATAAATTAATTTTATGTAATAAAAAATAAATATATTACATGAAACCCATGACAAAAAATAATCTTGTTTGTAAAACGTTTTTCTCATTGCAAATATGTCCATTTCTTTTTTCAACATCTTTTAATTGCTTTTTAAATTTCAAGTGGCATGACAAATAAAGCAGTCAAATAAACATTTTATTTTTTTCTAAAATGTCTATCCCTTTCATTAATGTGTAAATAAAGAAATTTTGTTTGTAAAATTCATAAGAGAAAGCAGTCAAAAGGGTTGTAAAAATGCAAGGACTTATCAATCAAAATCTTAATAAAATTTTTTACATATTAAAATTTGTTGTTCAAATAATAGTTTATTTAGTCCATATTATTATAAAAAGATTTTTTTTTTTTTTTAAACTATTGAGATATTTGATTTAAAAAATAATATAGTCAACTCTATTGTAAAATAATATTTCTTTTTAATAATCTGTCATTCCACCATGATTTGATTTTAATTTAGTTAGTGTTATCATAATTTTTTATTTTTTTTAAATGAAAATACTGAGATCTATCTTTTAGAACAATAGTTTGTTAAATTAAATTCTTTGGTGCTATCATTAAAGATTGTTGTTTTTAATTAAGTTGTACTTTTTAAAATATTTGTTTAAATTTTAATGATTGTGATATTGTTGAATCTTAATTGAATATTTTCTAAAATAGAAATGCAAGATGTATAATTTTATTTTATTTTTTAACCATTTATCATGAATATGATTGACCAATTTGAAGCTATTTTTGGAAGATCCTAAATACATTGATTTTTCTATATAGATACACACATATTTATGTATATAACTATTTAATCTTTTTATTTCTCAAATTATAGTAAAGATTATATATTTTGTAATAATTATATATTATATATATTATAAAATCTTAATGTCTTTATATTTTTAAAATATATGTTTATTTTAAATATATTTTTCTATTTTTTAAATTTATAATAGTTTTAAATTTGTTATGGTTAGTAAGAGATATACTGTCTTAAAATAATAATAAGTAAAAAAAAGGTTCATCATTAAGTTTATTAATATAATTATCATTATATAGTATAATTTACAATTATAATTATATAGATTTTTAATGATATTAGGGTTGCAATTAATTAGAATATATTTAATAATTTTAAGGAACAAACTGAAATTCAACTATACTACTCAATAATTCTATGTATTTATTTTTTAAAAGTAAAAGCACTATAATTAAATAAAGTGTAGGGCTTAATTAAGGTTAGGGTTCAATTATGATTAAGGTTTAGGTCAGGTTAGGATTAGGAGTTAATTAGTTTTATGGTTTTAAGATAAAATTCACATACGAGGTTAGGGTTAGAGTTAAGTTTATGTTAGGATGAGGGTTCAATTAGGGTTAGGGTTGGGGTTCAATTGGTGTTTAATTAAGGTTAGAGTTCTAAGATAAAGCTTGAGGTTAAAGTTAACGTTTGGTTTAGGGTTACAACTATGATTAGGGTTCAATCAGGGTTAGGGTTACGATTAGGGTTCAATTAGGATTAGGATTAGGATTACAATTGTTCATGTTACCTACAAATTGCATGTTTTTTATTAGATAAGCAGAGAAGGGCCCTGATCCCATGGTTATAGCAGCAAACAAAAAGGAAACAAAGAGAGGTGGGAAACAACACCACCAGCAACCCAAAAAACAACATCAACATTAGCATGCAGGCCAACATTTAAAATAGTAACCATAGTCCAACAAGTACTAATAAAAAATAGTAAGTTTTTACTAGTATACTTCGTTCTACATAAACCATTAATTAAGTCAACAGTGTCCCAAGTGGTATTCCACCATATCATAGCAATACTAAAATAATAGTTGAGATGTTAAAACTAAAGGACAAAAAACTCATCAATAACAAGCAGCTACAACAAGCCATTAATTGGATTTCTTCAATAGGTCCCCATACTTGCCCATGAGTGCAATGTATTCTCTCGAATCAGGTCCCTCAGTCTCATCCAACATCTTCAAGGTATCAAGTTTCCCCTATTTCTTTAGCTTCCTTATCCTCCTCCAAACCATCTTCTCCCATCTCATAAGCTGAGTCCTCAAAGTACATATCCTCAGAGTCTTCTTCCTCTTGGGCTTTAAACTCTTCATACCCTAGGTACTCCTCCTCACACACTATCATTTTTTGTTTTCCTTTTTTTATCCTTTGAGGCTGCTTTAGCCAAGCGAGCCGACCTTCTCCCCCCACTACCTCCACTCCCTTCCACTTGCAAAGTTTCCTTCACCTCCTCATTTTGAGTCCCTTTCTCAATGATATTAATTAAATCCCTAGGATTTAATTCTCTTTTAGGTTTCTTAGCCTTGGGGAGTTCCAACAACAAAGGCGAATGTTTCCTTTTATCTGGCATAGCTCTAATGTGCTCAATTTCAAAAATTCTTTTTTCCTCACTCTTTTGCGACATCGGAGTTGAGGGGTTTGACACATTGGCCACAAGAAAGTTACTTTTAGTAGGGATAAGCACCCTCCTAGTAGCAATTGTAGGAGGCTAGTGAGGGATAGGTTCCTTAGCTAGGATTTCAATAGTAGCAGGGTTTTCCTCAATATCCTCTTCAAAATGATCAGGGTTCTCATTTCTACCAACTAAAGGGTTGCCACGAGGATTCAACGCCAGGGAACACTTATACAAGGTTAGCATGAGACCTTCGTGGAGGGGAGGACTGGCGCCCTTCTCGATATTAAGCTACATGGAGGACAACAGATAGAAAGGAAAATTGATTCTCTCACAATGTCGAATGTGGTTTAGCAGGGGGAAATGGTACGCATGTACCAACATATACCTACCCTTAAGAGTAAAGTATCACATAAAAAACAAGCTAACTAAAGCAAAGGGAGGAGGGAGTTCCAATCTTGCATACCCGTTCTGAAATCTCTTGAGATTCTCTCCTTCATGCAGGAATTTGTTGACAAACTTTAGATAGTCTGCCCCGCTTTTCTTTGCAACTTTAAGCCCATTATTTTGCAGACCCGTAGCTTCTGTAATGAATCTTGTGGTTACCTCCAACTTCACCACACCAATGGTGATGCTTCCCTTCCTCCAGGAGTTGGTAAACTTTGTCATTAGGTTCTCATTGTATCCTTTCAGGGATTGGAAAGATGAGACCATACCGACATTCTCAAAAATTCTCCATAAATCCACATTCTGTTTCAATGCTTGATGACTTGGAGGCTTGGTTCTCTTCCTTGGTCCTCCCATTTTTCTCCTTTGTAAATTATTTTGCTCTGATGGGATTTTCTTCATAATCACCCACTCTGTCTACTTCTTTCCTGGAATACAACAAACACTCTTATACCAAATTACACACAGTCTGTCTACTTCTTTCTCGGATTACAACAAACACTCTTACGCCAAATTACACATAGAGCCGATAAAGAGTAGTGAATCGAGAAGTTTATTTTTGAGAAAGCTAGCGTCACATTTCCCAATACACAAGTCTCATCATTTTTCTTACAAGAATTTAAATCCCTATTAAATTTCATACCTTTCTCCACTTTAGAAATGCAAGAATAGCTGACACAAGGAAAATCAACATTAATAGAAATGGCATCCCTTAACAATTTCATTAACTTCATGTGATTTTTGGTCACCTCCTTAAAAGAAGAATTATTAAAATTACTTCCTGTCGAGACCATCTAATACAATCCCGTACTCCAAATTCCATCATTACATAGAAAGCCAAAAGGCACCACTTAGTACTAATTATTCCCACATAAAACCAACCTTTCATTTTTGCATATGATATTCATTTTAAAATTTTTCATTTAGGATTAAGTCTCTTAAAGACTTCGACATGTTGCCATTAGTCCATTGGGTCCATCCCCTACAATTAGCGCCACATTGGCGGAATAGTCAGTAGCTTTATTTCCTTCTCTATGCACATGTTGCACCCTACATTTGTTAAAAAAATTCTTAATGACTTGGCATTTATCTATTATATTTTTTAATTCCCATGGTGGCACAAATTCTTCATTTAGAATGTCCACAATTAGCTTAGAGTCACCTTCAATTATGACATTTTTATAACCCAACTCCTTTAGAGTATTGAAACCTCCTAGAGCGGCCATAGCTTCAGCTTTATTATTAGAATAGACACCCATATTCACTCCAAAGCTCACAATACAGTCACCTTTATGGTTCCTTACTAGACCCCCTACTCCAACTTGTCTCGAGTTGCCTTTTGAGCACCCATCGAAGTTACACTTTATCCAATTTTCCTGTAGAGGGCTCCATACAGTAGCCATTCTGTTAAGCATCTTTGAAAAATTGAGTTTGGTTACATCCTTCCTTATTACCCAATTTTGTTTAATCCTCATTTCTTTGTAGTTAGGCCAGGTTTTAGAGAAGGTGTATCTTCCAGCCTCAATGTTTTCCTTAATCTGGGTTTTTATAATTAGACTAACCTCCCAACTACTTCTCTCCACGTCCCTAAATATTATATTATTCCTTTCCTTCGATAAACCCCAGGTGACAAATGGAGGAACTTGGTTCCAGAGGTCAACGTTTACATTATGTGAAAGGGGCAATTTGACCAACTTTCAATAAAAAGCTTCATTGAATTAGGAAACACCCAATCTGAGGACAACAATAAGAAGAAGAAGCAAGACCACACTTCCCTTGCAAATTGGCAGTGAAAGAAAATATGAGTAATTGACTCCTCTTCCTATTTATAGAGCGAGCTCCTATTAACCAAATGGAAACCCCTCCTAACCAGATTGTCAATAGTGAGAATTTTTTCATGAGCCACAGTCCACTAGAAATAGATAATTTTGGGAACTAGGTTCTTTAGCCACACCCTATCCTAGAAATGGTTTGGGACAACAACCTGAGGCTTCACTAGTTCTTCATAAGAATTTTTGACTGAGAAACAACTAGAAGAGCTACCTTTCCAAGGCCACTCATCTTCCCTTTCTCTATCAAACATAAATTGTATGTCATAACCACCCATTAATTTATTATAAATGTTACAAATTAAATGATTGTTTTGATTATATGGGAAAAACAGGTTTTGAAGGGACCCGAAACCCTTTACAACTTTAGGTACAAAATGGTGCTCAAAAGATATAACACTAGACAATCAACAACAACCAGAAACCTAAAACCATAGAAGATACAAATAACTGCACCAAAGATATACAATGAAGAACAATAGCCAGACAACATCAAACAACAGTGGGAAAAGCAAAGCTAAACCACATGAGCAACTTTTTGACCACCATGAACAAACTTTACAAGGGACTGAAAGGAATGATTATGCTTAGGAAGACCTCTCTTCCTTCTTTGCACAACCATCCATACAAATTAAATGATTGTTAATTTAATCATTATTTAATTTATTTTTCAAATTTGTTAAGAAAATAATTTTGATTCTAATAAGTTAAGATTTACATTTAATCTATCATAGTTAACTTCATCTTGATATTATCAATATTCACATGTTTAAAATTAAACCTTTTAATTGTTACTTAAATATATTTTTCTTTAAAATATTTAATCATGATTGTGAAAAATCTAATAAAAACATATTTACTTCAAATAAAAGAATGCAAGGGGTAGAGGGCCTAGCTTGATTGGCTAAAGCATCCTATTGTAGGCAAGAGGTCATGAGGTCTAGTCTCTCCTCCGTCCTAGTGATATCAGAGGGCGTGTTGCACCAGTGTCATTGGTCACGTGAAAAAAATTTACAAAAAAAATTACCAAGCACACTACCTGATTCCTATAGTCTAAAAAATAAAAATCAAAGAATGTGATATAATTCCTATAGTCTAAAAAAATAAAAATAAAATAATGCAATATAAAATAATATATTTTATTGCACATGGCACCACACAAAAGAATTGCATTATATTTTATTTTATTTTATTGTGAATTTTTATTTTGGTCTTATAGGCATGATTTCGAGGCACTTTTCACACAAAAGAATTGCATTTTATTTTATTTTATTTTGTTGTGAATTTTTATTTTGGTCTTATAGGCATGATCTCAAGGCACTTTTCACACATTTGGCATCATGTAAGACCTCTTGGAATTTAAAATTTTCAACAATAAAAGAGGGAAAAGGATATAGATGTCTAGTAGTGGAGTGGAGTGAAATGATGGAGGATAATTTTAGAAAAGAATTCAAATTTCTTGCCAGAAATGAATGAAGGGGGTTTAATGAGGGGAATGAAGGGGAGTGGATGAGAATGCAAGAACTTAAATAGTGATAACCACGTCCAAGTGAGAAAAGAAAATAACATAAAGGAAATGGGAGAAAAATTAAGAGTTTGAGAAGAGAAATACCGGTGAAGTCTATGATGTAGAAGGAAACCAACCCTCATTGACAAACTCACAACCATGTTCAATACAACTCAGAAATTTATTTGCAACAATAAAAAATTTGCAACAAGTATTCCTTCTTTATTCATTCAAATCTCTTTAAAATTTATGGATTACAAAACATATCTAGAATTAAATTGTGTGCAGCCATATGGGTTGCTGTAAATCATTACAAATATGATATGAGATTGAAATATAACAACAACAATCAAAATACAAATGGTCTCCTTCAATCCAACTTCTTTCACAAGGTTCTAGCTCCTTCAACCTGCAACCTTCAATGGAAATCACTGCTGCAATAAACCTGCAACCTTCAAGTCTGTTTTATGTTATTCAAACACTTTCAAAACTACAATAAAAATGCCTTCTTCCTCTCTCTAAGAAAATACACACCTCCATCCAAATTTGAAACAAACAACTACACCACAAATTGCACAAAACGAATGTAAGAAGGAAGCATAGGATTTCTATTACCTATGAAATAAAATGAAATTACATCACATTCCTCATCATATGGTCTTGCTTACTTAATATGTAAAAAATTGGAGTGGCAATCCTCTAGAAAATCTAGTAGCATCCTCTTATGCTAAACTTCAACTCCAAAAATCTAACTTCTCCAAATGAACAATCATCAATATAGAAGAGAGTGTGAGAGGAAAACCATTGATGTTTTTCAAAACAACCTACCAAAACCTCCAAGAAATATCATGCCCAACTTGAGGAGATTAAAAATATAAAATATAACACTTAATTATTCACATATCCCTCACATGGGTGCCTATATTTTGGCCAATCATCTTTGGTCAACAATGACACCTGCATTGATTCTCGATGGTTTCGATGGCTCCAAATATGGATATGCACCAACATGGAAATCTCGTGGCCCCAACATGCAAATGCATGCAAAGTATGCAAATGATCATGCAACAACATGCATGCAAAGTGGTCCCCACCTAGAATTGGACACCCCAAATTGAATATTCCAATTTAAATGCCTTTGAAACTTTTACTAAAGCATATTTCCTCCAAAAATTACATTTGTAAATCACCATAAGGGAAAATTACAATGATGCAAATTAAAATATTTATTTTCCACAAACATTAGCCCCTTATTGAAAATAACAAAATAAAATAGCAATATTTTTGTGATGCAAGATTTCCTTATACCCTACATGCTCCTGCATCAGTATGATTGGGATATCTTGGAGGGTATTATCAGAGATTTGTTGCTTTATAAGTTGCTATTAGTGGTTGATTTCAAGACTCTTGAATTTGATTTGAAATTATTGATTGAAAAATCTTGCCTGTAACAATGTTTTGGCTTGTTTAGTTTATTTTTTAAGATGTTGTAGACTTTGAAGATTTGATAATAAAAAACAACATTATTTTTTAATCTTTGTCATTGTTGGCAGTTGTTTTCATTGATGTCAACACTAATTGTTGGTTTTCATTGATGTCAGCACTTGAGGAGATTTGTGGGAGATTGTTGGCATCTATTGTCATTGATGTCAACACTTATTGTTTGTTTTCATTGATGTCAGGACTTGAGAAGTAAGGAAGATTGGTAGTCCTTGGCATTGGTTGTCATTGATTTTGAAGGGTTGTTAAAGTTCATGGTTGGATGTCATGCCTTATCTAAGAAGAGTTTTTGAAGTTCATGACTAGTTGTCATGCCTTATCTTACGCTTATTGAAGTTTATGGTTGGATGTCATGCCTTGTTTCATGCCAAGAAAGTTGTATAGTGCACTATTACTGTCATCAAAATTATTTTTATAATGATATATTTAAATGAGGATTAGAAGCATGTCTGATAATGGAGAGATATTACTAAAGTTCTACAGTATGTCTTTTTCTCTCTCCTAATGTTCTTGATGAAGTATGTGTTGCTAAAAGAAATATTTGGCCTTCGTATGTGTTGTATGAACTACTTATGATACATATATCTAATTTATTAGTCATTTTTTATGAACACTTTGAAAAAGTTAGGTGTTAGCTCTCAAAAATGCAGGTAAAATACTTCAATAGGTTGCCAAACTATTGGTACGCTTTAGGGTAACATACATGGCCAAATGATTTGAACCTTCTTCTCTTCAGGTGTTGCCAGACCTAGGCAGGTATACTTGTGTGAATGAGGCAGACTTGAAGTTGTGACTTGATTGATTTGATGGATCTATTACAATGGCACAAAGTGTAATAAATGAAAGCTTGCTAACTACTCCTAGTGAAATGTAAGATGTGAATGTTTGAATAATATTTTATAAAATTATAAAATGGAATTGGTGTGACCAGTTCCTACTTTTGTTGGGCTAATGGAGTCAAGAGGTAAATGATATGTGTTTCCCCTTTTTGGCTTAACTCTAGTTGCTAGGCACTTTGAGAATGAGGTTCTATGTCTTGCATAAAACTTCACTAAATTTATGACTTGCATAAATTGTGCTGGAATATTTTCTTACCAGGTTCTTCTTCAATTATCCAAAAGAAATCTTTAAATCACTATGATTCATCTAAAAGAATTTAAATCTGACTTGCAGACACCAATTGATTAATTCACACAAAATGGGAATACATTTCGATAAATCAGAAATATACTTGATATACTGATTTAAATGATTAAAAGACCTCAAGTTGGAGACAACCAGATAAAAATGTAAATAATTGCATCTCAACAACTGAATACCAAGAAAGGATTTCACCAAATTTATGTATTCTTCTCCATTATATAATTTTAAAAGATTTTGCAATATACATCATGATATTTTGTTTCGGCAACAGTTCACCCTATCCAACTACCTAACCTACTTATATCCATGATGATTTTATTTCATCTTATCTATATACATTATATTAGGGTTATGACTCTTCTCAACATTTGTTTGGTACAACTCTTCCTTTTGGTGCAATGCTTAGGAAAAATAAAATATTTAATTAGTTGCTCTTTGGAAAATTAAATATTTTAATTAATCTTCATCATTTTGGAAAAATAATCAATTAACCTTCCACTGACTTTAACTTCTCTGTCTTTGCATTCCCGTAAAAGCTAACCTCAATAATTATTATTATCTTCACTTTGGTAGCAATTTTCACGCTCAATTTTACTCGTTATATATTTTCACCACGTTCCTTGGGTAAAAATAATCATCTTTGTTAATTCCTTCTTTTATTTACTTCCTTGTGAAATTTATCTTTGATTCATTACATCTAATTTCCTGTGAAAATAATATCCCCCCTTTTGTATTTGTATTTCTCACTTAAACAAATATCTTCTTGGAATAATCACCGATTGGCCGCTAGTAATTCCCTTGGTGAAAAAAATATTATATCTTCCACTATAAAATTTTGTAATTTTCACCTTTTGTGCATTTGTGAGTAAAACAATTATTTACCTTATAACTCCCTTTTTAAAAATATTTCATTTTTTAGTGAAAATAGTTTACCTCACAAAGAAAATATTCACCTTCACCTTCATTGAATAAATCATTTTATTACTCTACAATCTCAATATTTTAAATATCCACTCCGACCACCATTCTCTTACTGATGCAATATTCATTTTAGGGTTTTTTGTTGGGTTGTTTGTGGGTGTGTGGGAAATACCTAGAGTTATATGTGTGTTTGTCTCATGCTTCTCAAATACTGCTTCTTTAAATTCCATGAGCCATTACAATCATTGTAAAAGACAAACAGATATGGGCACAATATTTTTAAGATCCAACTGTTTGGTTCATTTCATTCATCTTGTATCAAGATCAAGAACTCAATAGTGCCATCATTGTCAACATATGCAATCACTAGAGTAATAGGCAGTGTGAATTAATTTTTAAAAGTCTTCTTTTGAGGCTTGGTCTCAGCCTGATCTTCATCTTGCCATTCCTTTTCGCACTTAAAATCCATTCTTCCCTGTGTGATTTTTTTTAGGTAATCAGCCACTGCAAAAATCCTTTATCCATGGGATTTGGGAATGTGATACCATAATGTTTATTCCTTGATTCTGATATAGCCCGACAAAACTCATCAGCAATACATTTTGCTTTTGAAGAGTGAAGCTAAAAACCT
>VDFB02163835.1:0-67220 GCA_007258455.2 Sequoia sempervirens
AAGACCATTTACCAACAACAAACAACAAAAAGTATGGACTGGAAAGCATCAACACAACATAAATTTCTACAATCACAGAACAACATCTAACAAAATCTATCTAAGCAGTTTAAAGCTAACTAGAACAACAATGTAAATCTAAATAAAGCATCTAACAATGGAGATTGAATCATGAAACATGTGAAGAACTCAGAAAATGCACCAAGTCAATATATTTTCATTAAAAATTTCTGCAGCATGTCTTTACAACAACAAAACTCTCTCTTGAAAATGAGAGGAGACCCCCCTATTTATAGTGCCCAAAAAGTAGAACGAATCACCAAGATTTAATCCCATTGTGTGGCCAAGATTCACTACAAACTAGGGTTCTACCTACCCCCAATATATTACAATTTTAAAATACAACTTTGTCTTATCCCTATTTTGTCCTCTAGTGACAACACTGTAGCATTTTGTCTTTTGCTGATTGCCCTTTTGCTGTAGCTATTCCTTTAGAAGTTCCTCACTAACAATAGGGTTGCCCTTTTGCTTCTTCATAGCTGCATACTCCATGAACTTCAAGATTACTGGTTGGAGTTTGTCGACCTCTATGATCTTGGACCGCAATAATTGATAACTCCATTCCTTGGAGTTGTCCTCAAGCCTTTTCCAATCTTCATCATACTTGGCAGCGTGGTCTCTGAACAATTCTGACTAGGTGAAGGAATGGGTGGAAAAACTCATGAAATCCGTGGTAATCTCTATTGACATCCCGTCCTCCATCCCCTTTTGAAAGTGGGGCTTTATTTTCTCTGGATCAATTTGCACCGCGGGTATGTTATATCCCATCATCAACTTCAAATATCAGGCACAATCTGCCCTAATATCCTTGGCCCACTTAATATCCGGATCCACCTTATCAATCACCTGCTCCAATCTTTCTTTTCTATTCTCAAAGTCCTGTTTCCATACGTCCATTAGCCAGTGATCATCCCTTTCGAATGCGAGCTCATTTTCCCATGTGGCGCTTGGCAACCAGAGGATAGCCTCGATCTTTGGATAGGTGGACCTGTACATCGCAGAGAAGTCAGTGCAAAGTTTCTTCATATTTTCCAGAGACTGCTGCAAGTCCAGGAACTTGTTGGTTGTTCGAACAGCCCGACTGATACCCATATTTTTGACGTATAGGACTTGTCGGAACTAGCTTTCTGTAATTTTTTCCAGGTTCTTTCTTTTTTCCAGCTTGTCAATTTGTTCCTTGGACAGCAGTTGGGGTGGATTCGTGGGTGTGGTAGGAATTTCTTCTGTTGAGGACCATTGCTGAATGTAAGTTGTCAGATCAGCTACCTGTGCCTTAAGATCGTCCTTTGAAATTTTATCTTGTTGAATTAAATGCACCACTGTGGCAATAGAATCCTTGAGGTGGTCCACCTTCTGCTCCCTGGTAGTTGTTCCCAAGTCAATGGTGGAAATATTATAGCCTACTCCTTCACCCACCACTGGCATTGCTACTTGCACGGTTTGGGATCCAGAAGCATCCATCATTACTTGGGATATGATTTTGGGCTTCTTCTCTTTCCTGGTTGTGATATGCGCTCGGGCTAAGATAGCTTCTAGTCTCACTCTTGGACCCTTCAAGTTGCCTCTCCGGCCATTCGGGTATACTAGATTTTTCTTTAGGAAATTCATGATCACCCTCGCCCTCCTTCGTTTGGATTTCTATTTGTTTATCTGTTGGAGCCCTTTCTTCCATTTTAGTGTTGTCTCCTTCTTCCTCATCAGAGTCTTGGACGAACATGAGGCATTTGATGGGAGGCTTAGTAGGCAATCACTCCCAGGGACTTTCTTCTTTCTCAATTTCTTTCCCTTTCTTTTCTTCAGTTTGTTTATCCTTGTGCACATGCTCCTTGGGCTGTCCAATTTCAAGGTCTTTGTCAGCTTGAGCCTCACCCTCAGGCTTGTCTTCTTCTACATTTTCTTCTTCTCTATAAGGAGGTGATACATTCTCTCGTTGTTCCCCTGTAGGGAGTTCTATATTTTCTACTACCTTGTCACCTTCTTGCCTTTCTTCTCTGGGAGGTGACCTTTCTGCCTCTCCTTCATCGTCCCTCAATTATCGGGCCATTTCCTCCTCGAAATCATCATCAAAGGTTTGTACAATAATTTTACCACCTGCATCCTCCTCTTTGTCTCCAATTTCAGAAGACCCTGTTTCTTCTTCTTCGTGAACCACCTTGTCAATTTTCCAGTGTTCATACTCTAGGTGTTCATGGTACTCATCGACTTCTTCCTCTATGGCTTTCAAAGCTTCTTTCTCCGACTTCTCCCATTCTTGTGAGATTAGCATCGTGGCCTCCATTACTGGTGGCCCCGTTGGGGGTTGCGAGGGCATAGCATTGGCGAGGACTACACTAAGGCAACTTGGATGGTGAGATCCAAAAAGATTTGAGAAATCTCAGAGGGGACGTTTTGCATATGCCTCGAGAAAGCTTCAGGAAAAGTGAGTGTGGGCATTGGTATTGTTGCTGCTACTAGTGGAAGCAATGTAGTAGGTGACATGGCGGCAGAGGAAAGTGAAGAAGTTACAGCGGAGGAAGAGTCAACCACTAGTATGGGCCCAACTGGCAGAGAAGAGGTGAGATGGACTGAGATGCCCACCGCATGTGGGGATGTGGCAACCATGGACTGGGAAATAGATGGAAGGGTGGTAGAGATAGGGAGAGCTGGAGGAGGTTTTGGATGATCCGCTTTCCCTTCCTCACCCTCCTGAAGGGGATCTTCTTGAATTGGTGGCTGTCCCGTGACACTTCCCATCCATTTGGGTTTCTTAGAGGGTGAACCTCCTAAATATTTTCTTGAATAAACCTTTGGATCTGGAGATTGTTCCACTTCAATCCCTTTCCTCTTCTTTGATCTTGTGAGTGGAGGAGATTTGGATGTTCCTCCTGTTGAAGTTCTTGCAACGACATCTTCTGTAGCACTAGGCTCACTATTGAGCCCCTCATATGTTAGGACAACCCCTTGTTGCTTCAATCGGGTTAGTTGTCCATTAACCCATTCTTTGGTATGAGACACAATTGGTTTGGTTATAATATCAAGGTCATCGACCTCTTGCTCATCCCAATCTATTGTTGGAAGCAGAAAATTAGCGACTGTGGCATACCTGGGGTCCATTACGGTGCTCTCATCTTCTTTGACCTAATCAGGTACATGAAACAATTGTATTATTTTCACGAAGTACATAGTCATCCGCATGTAATATCTTGCATGCACCTCCTTGTCATCTTGGCAATCTGCCCATAAATCTTCAACGTGATGCAAATGGGCGTACCCTAGTCCTAGTGCCCTTCTTACATGCCCATGTGGGTCCATCCATGGGCGAGCAGTGTGTAGGCGGAAATGGTACTCCGCCAATTCCTAGCACACTGGGAAGTTTGCAATTTGTACATCCCTTGGCCAAAAGCTAAGGGATACGAGATCCCTGCCAAGTGTTTGTTGCCGAGGACTAAATGTATATGCTACAGCTGCCGGGAAAGTTCTAACAGTATAATCCAGTCGTTGGGGTATCAGGGCAGCTTATTCGACCTCTCTGTGAAACCTTGGGCACGAATGTATGTAAACTTGGGGTATTGAATAAATAGGAAGGCATATTGCTTCAAGAACGCCCAAGCACTGTGAGAGACCCTCCTCTCAAAATCCCCTCGCGACAATCTGATGATGTGACTGACAAAGGTGTCGTTCACCCTGCAATATTCCTTCTTGAAATTTCTGAAGTGGAGTTGGGGATATTTGTCATAGACCTTTAATGCTTGACTTGGTTCCTCATCAGGTGCCATAAACAATCCACTGTACTGCCTCTGCTCGGCCAATAAGTACACCAGATAAGAGGTCATGTAGAACCTAGAGGTTTTCTTGACATTCATGAACTGCTCGTGGAAGCAGTTGCTTATTATGCCTCCTTAGTAGAATGAGGCTTTTGTGGTGACATCTTCATCCCCACGGAGAATCTGATCTACGAAATATACCATCCACTCCTGAAAAAATGCAGTGGTGGGGAGGCCCATCACTCTGCTCAACATGGTTACCAAGTCATGGTAGTCTTCGTGGAAGTCACTGCGAAAGAGTTCTTGAGGACCCTTTGCAGTGCTATCCCTTTTCTCTTTAAGCCAGTATTGATTTATTAGCTTCTTGTAGCCCATCGGGTCCTCATCCCACATTTCCTTACATTCTTTAATGGTAGGCATCTCCATCTCCTCAAAGGTGGGGATGTGAAAGGTCTTCGTAATTTCCTCGCCCGACATGTCAGCAAGGATATTTCCATCCCTGTCAACAATTGTTCGTGTTTGTGGCTGATATGCTTGCCGACAAGCCATGACCAATTCAGGGGCTACGAGGGACGGAGGGAATCCTGCAACTTTTGCAATCCCACTTTGTCTAATCAATCTGGTATTGTCGGTCTTCGGGTGGACTCTGAACCTTTTCTTAAATTCATCAATATCGACGTGGCCAATATTGATATCTGTGATTTCCTTCTAGTCGGTGATAATTTTTGAATGTAGAGGTTCACCCTGGAACTGGTACTTCATTTGGTCTTTGTCCTCTCTTCCATGAGGGGCTTTGCCTGCCTTTTTCCCTTTTTCCTTTTCTGTAGTTTCCCCCGAGGGTCCTGCACCCGATTCCATATATCCTGCAAATAGAGACATAATAAGTACAACCAATTACGAAAGCATTAACATTAGTTGAAATCTCGTAGATGAAATCCAATTAGACAATTTATCATTTAGGAAATCAAACCTTTACTTCCATATGTTAATCATTTGGTGGAGGGATTTTGGACAACCCGAGCCCAGGGGGCCAGACTTCCCTAACAGGAATGCTGTTTTGAAGGGAAAACAAGGTAAGGTAATTCGTGTGATTTCTCCTGACTTCATATTTTGATGGTTTGAAAGGCTCGTGTCGAAGAGGGCTGAATTTGAGCACGTGGGTCGAGATTAGTTTTCAAATCAGAGGTCATTTGGGTCAATTTTGAGGCACCCGGAGATACAAGGCCGGAAAGCTGTCAAGGCTTCGATGTTTGAAATGACCAAGAAGAAACAGAGTTTCGGGGTCGGAACTCTAGGGTCCAGGACCTGGGGGGCTTAAGGACGACCAACGTAACTTTAAAATTAAAGACATTCGGGCCTCAAGGGGTAGGAAGCCGTCGGGGTTTCACCGTTTAGAATGGTGGGCATTGGACGAAAGTCTGGTGGGAGCAGCCCGGCGGTCCGGACTTGACACTAACCCTGGCCACCAAATTTTCTTCGTTAAGTTTCTCGGAAAGCAGGAGGGCAGAACCCGAAGGTCAGAAATGCGGGCTTGTTTTTCTTTGCATACCGACCGAGATGGGATGGAAGCCCAGGGGATGAGGCCCGACGAGGGCAAGGAGGCCAAAGTTCTATTGTCAGTTTTTCTTCGCAGCAAATGAAGGCTTGGGATCCGAGAGGTGGAGGCCATCGTCAAATGGCTGTTTCGAAGGGGCGAAGTTGCCATGGAATTCCACAGACGGAAGTCCACGGACTGGGACCCGAGGACATGATGGATCAATCGGTTTGACTTCAACATTGGATGACGAACGGTGAGGCAGGCCCCGGAGGTCGGGAAGATGGGCCTGTTCCGCCACTTGGGAAAGAGAAAAAGAAATGCAGCACCCTGGGGATGGAATCTCGGGAAGCAAAAATGGAGGCTGGTCTTCAAGTTTCAAAGCTCTATGGCAGTTTGCTGATGGAAATACGAGGTGGCGGGCCTAAGAAGGCATCCCGCTGTTTGGAAAAAGTTTATTTCATTTTCTAAGTTCTCAACGGCGACGGGTTGGCACGGGCTCGGAGGGCGCGAATGCCCTGCACGAAGAACGACGACGGCGAGGTCCAATTTAGGATTTACTTTGGAGGATGATTTGGAGGTTTTTTTAGAATTCGAACACATGGGTTTTTTAGGTGTTGTCTTCCTTTATCATTTTAATGCATTTTAACCCGCATTCGTTCATTGTTTTAAACACAAAATTACAAAAAAACTCATGGGAGGGTGGACGATAAACCTACCTCGAAAGTTCAATGAGGGAAGTTGCAAAATCCACTAAGGATAGCCAAATGATGATCACAGACGTGAGGGCGGCGGGCGACGGATGCACTGAACTCCTTAGAAATCACTCTGAAATCCTCTGGAAAACTTGACAAATGAAAATGACAGGTTGAGCCAGGTATATATACCCAAACATTCATTTAATACCCTCATTTAATGCCCATATGGATGACAGGAGGGTTGGTGAAGTTCAAATTCACCGACGGTGGCAGGAGATCTAGGGCCTGGGGTCTGGAAAGATGCAACCTTGTGACCGTTTCTAAATACACTTCGGAAGCCGACGATGAAGGGGAGCTTGAGGCCCAGGTGGCGGAGCGCGGTCGCAGTTTTTCCGTTCGGAAACGACGAAGTCAATACAGAGTTCCGGGGGTGGAAGTCCGGATAGCCAGGTACGGCATGAGAAAAAGCGGGCAATTTTCATCACAAGTTCAAACTAGACAAAAAATAGGGATCTAGGTCCTGAGGTTCGAGAAGGCGGAAGCATTCTATAGCTCAGAACAACGAACGACCGGAGGAAACCTGGCGGGCGGGCCCGCAAGGCCCCTTGGCCACTGGCAAAAGCAAATTTCCAGGCAAGATCCGCAAGGCACCAGGACTTAGCCAAAATGGAGGGGATGAAACATGGTCAAATTAAGATGAGACTTTGGAGACACGTTAACCATTTAAGACACCAAAATGGGGGCATGCAAAATGAGGCGGTGACAAAATGACCCTACAAGGCGAAAGAAAATAGGGTCCCCATTCTGAATGGGGTGTGTGTGCTGAGAGCACAACAACAACCAATATAGCAACAATGGGAGAAATGCGATAAAGATATTGAAATGAAAGTACTAAGCACTACATTGAATAATAATATGCTACACTATTAAACGATAATGCAAGAGAAAAGGAAAATGAAGTAATATCACCTTCAACCATGTGCACTAAAGGAAAATGGGAGGAGTGAGCTCACAAGCTATTAAAAGCCAACATTACTGCAACAACGAGGAAAGTGAGCTAAAAAAATACCAACTTGCAGCTTCAATGGAGGTGGTAAGGCTTGAGAATGCTATGAAAAGAGTGAAGAGAGTAGTTCCAAGTGTGTGTATGATCAAGAAGCATGAAAGAATGAATAAGATAGGCATTTGAAGATGAAATTGGAGGAAAAAGAGTTGTTCGAGGTCGGTTAAGGGAGCAGAGACGTTACTCTTCGTCGCCAATGGAGAGTTGTAACGCCTCTGCAGATTCCAAAGGTAGGAATGATGTTAAGACGACAACACGCCACATAGACACCTGTGCGTCACACTAGCATCCCAGATAGAATATCCTCCACCGACACAAAAAACATCTGCCAAGTGGATGGGAAGCGAATGAAGGATGTGGAATTGTATTATCAAACTTAAATTTCTAAGGTTGGAGGTATCTAAATGTGAAATTTACAAGGGGTGTAAATTCATGCCATTACATAAACATATTTTTGATTCATACATATTGTGAAAGTTAATATTGTAGTAATTTCACTTTTATTTCCGACATTTGATATCAAAGCTAACAATTTTATTCGGAGATGATGTTTTTCTCTTAAGTGTTGAAGGTTGTTTTGTTGCAATGGGAGCTTTTGCATTGTGGGTTTTGCAAATTTTTGAAGAAAATTCTATACCATGGCTTCTACCTCTCTACCTGTCATCTAGATATTGAGAAGTTCAATGGATCTAGGTATGAGATGTGGAAGTTGTAGAGTCTAAACTAATGTATTGTAAACTTGCTAGAACCTACACAATTCAGAGGTATATCTGACTGAATAGTCCACTCAACATTGCAAATACTACATTAAAATGTCAACCCAAGGTTTGTAAACTTGTCATGGTGGTACACTGTATGTGCCTTTAGAGATTGAAGGCTACCTAAGTTATCCTATTCAAGATGATCTAGTTGTTGAAAACTCATAGAATTACAAAATGGTAAAAGAAACTTTAGACACATAAAATTGTCCTTATAATAATTTAATTTCTTCTATTAATTAAATAGGTTCCATTATCTATTTAATTAATTAATTAATATTTTCCTCCTAAATCATTTGCATATCCAAAAATTTATCAGTTTCATTTTTAAAACAATCTTTCACTAATCCATTTGATAAATATTTATCATTTCATTAATCATCTGCATATTCATAAATCATTTAAACATTTGTGTAATTCATTAATTCATTATCACTAAGTACACTTGCATAATCATTTATCCATTGCATATTGTATTTAAATCCATTGCATTTTCATTAAATCTATTTGCATAATCATTTACACAATCATTTAGTTCATTATCATTTATCTATTCACTATTTTCATTCATGCATTTATGAAATATTCATAAAATTCCACATAACCATTTATCCCACATTTCTCCCAAAATTTGGAATCACCCCGAGGACACCTATTTAAACAAAGCCCCTCTCTCATCTTTAGATCATCCACATTCTTTTCATTTTAGTTATCTTTGCATCCACTTTGAGTATTCTTTATTTTGCACTCTTTTTAATATCTATTTTCTCATGTAGTATCTTTGTATTTACCACTAGTATTTTGCATTTCTCTCATTTTAGATTCATTAGAATATCTCTCATATCCGTCAATCATAACCTCTTGTGCGTGCTACTGAGAGAATCTATTTCTAAACACAAGATTGTGGTTGTAGGAAAACAATGGAGTAAATCCTTGTTAGCATGCATGTGTGTTTAGATTAGATATTTATTTTTGCATGTGTATGTTTCTTGCAGGTAACTTCATTGGGGAGGTTGGAAATTTGAATCTTAATCTAATAGGATTTTAGACCATTTTTCCTCCATCTACAAAATGGTGAACCTGGAGTGAACAATGGTCAAAAGAATGAACAATATATATATATGTTTTAATGTTATAAGGACAATTTTATACATGCACATGATTTGATGGTTTTTTGCATGAGGTTTTGGGTTATAGATTCACTAGTATAGATTTTCAAGTTCCCTGCATTTTGAAGGAGGCGATAGTTATTTTTGTATTCTGAAGTGAATCTCCATAGTGGTTGTGTCAGGACTAATGGAAATTTTAATGTATGATATCTTTTTACTGCTTTTAATGAGGTGTTCAGTTTATATTTCCGAAATACAGTAAAGCATTTTATCTTCGACTAGGAGCTGCTAAACATCCGTATAAATTCTAGTTCTTTACGCTGTTTTACAATAGTATGCTTACTAATATACAATGAAGAAATTCATATGTTGAATGGGAAATGTCTATCGAGCTTTTTGGAGGCACTATTTTTCCAAAAATGAGCCCATTTGATGCTCACTGATATTTTTAGCTCCAACTATCTTTAGCTCTGGTGGTTTTGATGACTCTCTATGGTGTCTATCATGTTTAAGCTCCTTGGCTTAATATCTCCATGATTCCCTATGCACCTTCAAGTTGTATTCAAACTCTAATTTATGTGAACCTAATTCTGTACGGAGAGAAGCATCTTGATCTTTTCCCCATATTAAACTATGCTTGCTTTATTGTGATTGATATCGTGCATGCTCTTTGTAACACTCGCTATTACGCCCCATTTTTAGGATGCCACCCTTTTACATGATCCTAGGTTTTATTTTCGATTTTCCCTTTGGATTTTCCACACTCGCTGCTATGATTTGAATGTGTCTCCTTTCTCATATTTTACATAATCCTGGGTTTTATTTTCGATCTTGGACAGAGCATCTAGTCATCAATACGCTTTCTAATCCCTGCCTAAAGAGAAGGCATCCAACCATAAGTGAAAGATGGAACTAGAAACTAGCAATCCTATTCATAGTCATGCCCAAGCCTGAGTCTTTAGCAGTAGCACTAATTATTGAATCAAATCAAATGATACAACAACAAATGACAGGCAACAAGTTCCCTATCTTAAGGTCGTTTCCTTTTTTCTACGTATCCTATAATAAGAGCATTTCCATTTATAAAGTATCCTGCAAGCAGAGTATTGTCATTTTGAACTTATCCTGCAGCCACAACATCCCTACAGTCACGACAACCATTTTGAATGTATCCTGCAATCATGGCTTCTTTAATTTTTATTTAGTTTCTAAGATTAGATTATTTTTTAGTTTCTATTATTTTAGATTAAATTAAATTCAGTTTCAATTGATTTCAGATTAGAATAACTTTAATTTCAATTAAATTTAGATTATTACATCTAATTTAGTTTAGATTTTAAGATTCCTAGTTTAGTTTAGTTTAGTTTAGTTTTTAATTTATTTTTAATTTTTTTTCTAATTTAGTTTTAGTTTCTAATTTTTAATTTAGTTTTAGTTTTTTCTAATTTAGTTTTTGTTTCTAATTTCTAATTTAGTTTAGTTTCCAATTTCTAATTAGTTTAGTTTTTAATTTTTCTAATTTAGTTAGTTTTTAAATTTCTAAATTAGTTTAAATTTGAGTTTCTAATTTAGAGCTAGATTCAATTTAGAGTTTAGAGCTAGATTTTTCTAACTTAAGTAGATTTTTTTTAAAAAAAATTATATTTTATAGTAAATGCTATTTTTTCTTTTTAGTTTAGTTTTTTAATTTTGGGGCTAACTTTGTTAATTTGTCTTTATTTTGCAGGTTTGTTTGTCCAAGGCTTTCAAAAAAAAAAAACATAAACTCGCGTTTGCCGAAGACTTGAAAATCAAAACTACTAATGACATTTGGTGCAGGACATTCCTTGAAGATTTAATTTTTGAAAACCGATTGTCTTTTAGTATATCAAACATTTCAATTGGTGCTTAAAAAGAACTTTGTTTTTTGTGTTTGGTGCACTTGCACACTCTATGTTACCCAAGCTAGTGTGTATGTATCCTCTCCCCTTGCGCACTTGTGCGATCCTGGGTGGTGAGAAATACAAATTGGTATCCTTTTTTATTTAGGAGAGGCTTCCCTGGGATTTCATCACCTCAGGCTTTGACCTCGAGCACATTTCCTGGTGGGCTATATCAAAGGGGGGAGAATGAAAGTTGTACCCCAAGGAGTGACTAGCATTGTTCGAAGCCAAGTCGTGAGACCCTCAGTCCACCAAGACTTGTTGGTGATGAGAGTGGGAGTAGGCCTCCTAGTTCTTAGGCTATTACAGATGGGCTCTCTATTCACGACAGTCCCCCACTAGACACCTCTTGGTTTTAGAAGCCTAGGAGCATTTTGGCCATTGCTTGGTATAGTACAGGGTACAGTATCATGCCCGAAGATACTCACTACTGACTCCCTTGAGTAGAGATAGAAAATTCCTTGAGATCTTCGAGTCTTTGGGAATTCAAAGTTTGGTGCACCCGATAAGTGTGTGTCATGGAGGGGAGCCAGTGCCACCAAAATTCTAAGCTATCTGCTCTCGAAAGAGAAGTGTTTCACACTATTCTTGGGGTATTTCAGTGGGCTATACCAGGTATACAAACCTTTCTGAATAACTAGGTTGTGCTTGTCTTAAGAGTGTCTTTATTTGTGATATACTAGTGAAGCCATTGGGCTCTCCACCCTTAAGCCATACCCTTTTTTTCAGTTAAGAGTTAATAACCACTTTTTATTCCAAGTGTTTTATGTGTGTGTATTCAAACAAACAAGCAAATAAACGTCACACCTAGTAATTTGTAACATCTCAAACCTGCAAACCCAAAATTTCAAATAGCAAAAAACATCCAAAATGAACCTATCACTTAAATCTCTTGGGACCATCATCCTTCAAGTTCTGATCTTTAAATCCTTGCATTGCACCTAGTCCTTGCATATCCTCTGCTCTTGCATTACTCAAACAAAGCTTTAGCATTGCACTTAGGCTACTCTTCCTAGGTCTTGATATTAAACCTTTGGCTATTAATCACCCATATCACTTGAGGTTCATCATCCTTGAGTTAGGGAATATATCATCATCCTTGAGTAGGGAAATACTCTTGCAGTTCATCATCTCCTACATACCCTCTTTGGATCATTTGTCCTTGTGTCTATCCATCATAGCACAAGTAAAGCCTTTGAATCATAACCAACTTCAGACGTAGAGTTTCCTTTGAACTCCTGCATTCTTAGCTTGTCATATCATACCATACCATTCTCATATCTTATCTTAGAATCACATCCTAGTCCTAGGTTGAAGATCAAAATAATCGCCTATGACCCCTAGAACAAGAACAAAAATGTTTCAAGAAGAAGGAAACCCTTGGGGAAAAGACTTTGATGGAGAATATCACATTAATGTTGCAACTAGTGAAACAAATGAAACTGATAGCGAAGAAATAACCCAACCCCATATAAATGAAGCGTTTAATGATCATAGATTCACTAAACTACTTATAGAGGTAGTCAAACGTAATCCACAACAATAATTTAAGGTGCTTCCTGACGAAGGAATCAAAATGCCTCCTGATTTTGACATATCATTACTCACGATGAATGAAAAAACTAAATCTAGTGAATCTAAGCACCCCAAAACAAACAATGATGATAGAATCAAAGATCACAGACCCTTTTATCTACAACCTGGTTATAAGAGATCTTTAAAGACATCAAAACCAACACCTACAAATAATCCTATTTTTGATGAACTTAGAACAATGAGAAAATAATTGGATACTCTCAAGAATAGCAAAACATCATCTCACAAGTTCTCCATTGAAGATATATATCCTTATCCTTTTGATCTGAGCATACCAATGCCACCTTTTCCTAGTCACTGGGACATACCGAAACTTGATAAGTATAAGGGAAAAGGAGATCCTAAAGACCACTTAAGAGAATTTTGTGCTACTACCATGGAATTTGCAGTTGATGAGACGTACCTTATGAGATTATTCCCTCACAGTCTAGGAGGAGAAGCTATGGAATGGTTTTCACGATTACCCCTGACCATCAAATATTTTCAAGAGTTGGCTGATAAATTTGTCTCCAATTATAGTTTCAACTGTGACCTTAAAGTGATCATGACAAACCTTTTTAACACCAAACAAAAACAAGGAGAATCTTTTGTGTCATTTTTACAAAGATGGAGGCATTTAACAAAATGATTAACTTATACCATTCCAAACAAAGAATTGGTTGACCTCTTTTGTCGAAATTTGAACAAGGAAATTGGAAGGGAACTTCACCTCAAATGCTTGGATTCCTTTGATGAAGCCATAGAAATGGGATTTCAAATCGAAAAAACTCTCATTGATGATGGAACTATAAAACTTAATAATGACAAAGATCAAAAATTAGGTTCAAACAACAAGACACCTTTTTGGGTAAAGAACAAGAATGTAGTCAATGACGGAGTTGTTGATGCGAAAGCAACTAAAACATCATCACCTATCTACAACCTTAAAGGTTCATCTTCAGATAAAGGAAAAGAAAAACAAAGAAGCTTCCCTAAATGAAATTTTACACCATTGGGACCAATCGCTTGAATCCGCATTAAAAGAACTTCTTGAAAACAATATTATAGCGCTACTCGAAATGAAGGAATATAATCCACAAGTCAAATCCCCTTGGTGGAATGAGGATCACTTTTGCGACTATCATAGACACCAAGGACATAAGACTAATAGTTGTAATAAGCTTCGACATCTAATACAAGACCTTATTGATGACGGTAAGATAGCTATTGACGGACACACTCCCTTTGGTCATTCTGATCACGAGATGTTTAAAAACCCGTTCCCTAAGCATGACAAGGATAAAGGAAAGGCCCTTGAATCTAGTGATGATGTAAACTATATTACTCCTAAGTATGACTATACCATAAATAACATCAATGAGGCTGATAATCATGTAAACACTTTCATCATAAAAGGAAAATAATTTTATTGCAATGTTACTACCCGCAGAGGCACAGTTACCCTCAGGGGTCCTAATTCAAAACCCGTTGCATCAGATTCACAATACAACCTCATAGAGCATTTAGGAAAAAATGCTTGCACAAATTTCTACACTTAAGCTACTACGCTTATCTCCCAAGCATAAAGCTATCCTAGATAAAGTGCTTGCTACTGCTACAGTGCCTACAAACCTACATGTAGATCAATTCCAAGCTATGGTGGTACACATCACCTCTCCTCACACTCTCATTTTTACTGAGAATGATGATTCATCCATCTAAAAACCACATAATGCACCTTTACACATTGACTTCCTTGTCCATAATGTCAAAATCAAGTGAGTTCTGATAGACGGACGAGCATGCCTTAATATTTGTACGCAGGAGTTGATCACAAAATTAGGGTTTTCTGAAAATGTAGTTGATCCAAGGAAAAAGATTACCATAAAGGCATATGATGAAGAGGAATGCTCGTCTAAAGAATCAGTTACTCTACCAATTAGAGTTGGCCATGTGGTAAAGGATGTGGTTTTCCAAGTCCTTGATCTCCCTCTAACCTATAACATACTCCTTGGAAGACCTTGGATTCATGTAATGCAAGTACTACCTTCTACATACCATTAGTGTATTGAATTCCCACACAATGATGTTGAAATCACAATACAAGGAGATCCAAACCCTTTCATGTATTGCCATAATCTAAGTCCTAAAACTGAAATTACAATCCCAAGCAACTATGAAGCATTTCCTTCCCAAGCATATGTTGATCTTGATTCCTTAAAAGCATCCTTCTCAAAATCCAATGAAGCTGAGATCAAAATACAAGTAAAAGAACAAGGAGTAGGAGAATATACCTTTGAATTGTGCTGTTTGCATTGGAAAGCTACCTTTATCTCCCCACACCTATGGCAAACCATAAATGACTAAGACCACATCAGATGTAGATACTACAATGATTTTTAAATCAACTACTTTCAAAAAATGGGGAGACCTTTATAATGATACAAAAGAAGTTGATCTCCTGAAATGGCTATACAAAGATGAAGATACATCTAAAAAGAACAAACTAAAATAAAGATACCCGTTGAACAATATGATAAAGGATTTGATCTTATGAAAAAAATGGGATATGATGGTAAAAGTCCTCTTGGTTTACAGAAATAGGGTATCTTGGAACCAATATAGCCTAATCATACACAAAAAGTACCTGGTTTAGGATATGATGCGCAAAAAGATAAGACCTTGAGTACCACGTGTACTTCAAGTAACGAAGTAGAGTCCTCTAATGCTACACAGACAAACGAGGAAAGTTCCATTGATGAATTCATTGAAATTTATGACTATGATAGTATCCATACCCTTGAACCCGATCATAATATTTGCACCCTTGAATCCATTCAAAATATTGATTCAAATCATGACCCTTTACCCTTGGTTCACCCCAAACTCATTGATTTGGATCAGAAGGGACCACCACAATTGGATGTATTTCAAAATGAGGAGGAAATCATAAAATTTCTGGGAGCATGAGAAGATACACCTTTTGAGGATGATAAAGTAGGTTTCACCATAAAAATCAACAGTGCGGGTTACTTTGGGGAGGGTGCCAAGCCTTTCAGTCGCAAAATTATTGAAAATATAAATAGGTCTTCTAGTGAAAACTAATCCGCGACGCTATTAGACCCAAAAAAGTAAAAATAAAGGATGTATCCAAGGGTAAAAACCTCTCCGAGGTGCCTGAGGATGGAAGGATTGACACACTTCCCTTAGCACTCTATCATGAAAAATCATCTATGTTGGTGGAGAAGACAATACTAGAAAATTTGGACACATAAGAAAAACCAAGGATAATCCATTTGACAGAATCATTAACACCTGAAGAGAGAATAGAGCATATATAGTTTTACAAGGAAAGACAAGTCAAATTTGTGTGGTCCTATGTAGACATGCTAAGACTTGATACAGATTTAGTAATGCATCACTTGTCTTTGTCGTCGGGGGAAAAACCTGTTAAGAAAAAGTTGAGAAAAATGCACCCGCATATTGCTCTATTGGTAAAAGCTGAATTACAGAAGTTGATAGATGTGGGATTTATAAGACCTGTTGACTATGCTGATTGGATTTCAAATTTAGTACCAGTTTCAAAACCTAATGGGGGTATTCGAGTTTGCACAAATTTCAGATACTTAAAGAAAGCTTGTCCTAAGGATGACTTCCCACTTCCAAATATTGACATGATAGTGGATTTGACAACAAGACACAAAATTTTATCCCTCATGGATGGTTTCTCAGGCTACAATCAAATTAAAATTTCTCTTGAAGATCAAATTAAGACAATCTTCACTTGTCCTTGGGGAACTTTCTGTTGGAATGTTATGCCCTTCGAGTTAAAGAATGTCAGAGCCACATACCAACATGCAATGACCACTATCTTTCATGACATGATGTATACCTATTTGGAAGACTATGTAGATGATTTGTTGGGAAAATACCACACCAGAGTTGGAAATCTAGAGATCATGGACAAAATTTTCACATGATTAGAACAATACAAGGTCCGGTTGAATCCAAAGAAATGTGCCTTTGGGGTAACCTCAAGGAAACTGCTTGGATACATTGTCTCATTTAAAGGAATTGAAGTTGATCCTGTCAAAGTAAAGGCTATACTTGAAATGCCTCCACCTAAGAATATCAGTCAGCTGCGATCATTACAAGGAAAACTTCAATCTATTCATCATTTTATAACACAACTTGCAGATAAATGTCAACCATTTCAGCACCTGTTGCACAAGAATGTGCCATTTAGATGGGATGACAAGTGTGACCAAGATTTTTAGAAAATAAAAGAATATCTAATTACACCACCAGTATTAGTACCCCCTACATATGACAAACCTTTACTTCTGTATATATCCACAACTACCATAACACAAGGGGAACTTTTGGCACAACATGATTCTGAAGGAAAGGAATGTGCAATCTATCACATTAGTCGTACTCTAGTGGGACATGAACTCAATTACAATCCTATTGAAAGAGCATTCCTTGCCATAGTTTTTTCCTCACAAAAGCTATGACATTACATGCTTACACACCAAACAAATCTCATTGCAAAAATTGATCCTCTTAAGTACCTACTAAACAAAGCAACACTCAAAGGATGATTGGCTAAATGGGTTATGATTCTTAGCAAGTTTGAAATGGAGTACGTAGAAAGAAAAGAAATCAAAGGACAAGCTGTAGCAGATCAAATCACTAATGCTGTTGTGATAGATAGTCATCCTCTTACTATAGAGTTTCCTGATGAATAAATATTTAACGTGGAATCTACAAATCTTTGGACTTTATATTTTGATGGCTCCTTCACACAACATGGTTATGGTGCTGGAATTCTCTTTGTCACACTGCAAGGGGATTGTATACCTAAAGCTTATAAGATATAGTTTCCACGTACCAAAATATTGCAAAATATGAGGCATTAATTTATGGGCTCAGTATGGCCGTGCAATGGAAAATCCTAGAGTTGCATGTTCTTGGTGACTCTCAGCTAGTAATCAGACAAGTTAATGATGACTATAAAACAAAAGATGAAAAAATGATTCCTTACAAAAGAATGGTGGATGATTTCAAGGCCTATTTCACATCAATTTCTTTTGAGTAGATTCCTTGTGATAGTAACAGAGTTGCTGATGCAATGGCAACAATTGGTTCACTAGTGGAAATTCCATGCAATGCCGCCTACTGTGAGTTCTTGGTAGAGCCTCTTTTGGAACCTACTTACAATATACCACAATCTGAAATAATCTATCTTATTGTTGGTCCTCATTCTCAATGGTATGGGGATATTTATACCTATCTTTGGGATAACACCTTGCCATCAGACCTATCCAATAAATCCCATAAAACCTTTATTCGTAGAGCCTCCCATTATGTAATCTTAGCCGATACCCTTTAGCGCCGAGGTCTCAATGGTACTTTACTCATATGTCTTCAACATGACAAGGTCAAAAATGCTTTACAAGAAGTACATGAAGGTATATGTGGGGCACATTCTATCGGTCCTACCTTAGCCAAGAAACTCTTGCGTATGGGTTATTATTGGCCCACAATGGAAAAGGATGCTTAGGAGTTTGTTAAAAAATGAAAGCAGTGTCAAGAACATGCAAATTTGATACATGCTCCTGCACATGAATTGTAGTCTCTTGCTACACCATGGCCCTTTTATCAGTGGGGACTCGATCTCATGGGCAAGATCCATCCACCTTCATCTAATGGTCATAAGTTCATTCTCATTGCCACAAAATATTTCACGAAATGGATTGAAGCTGTTCCCCTCACTCATATCACTAGAAAACAAATAGACACTTTCATACTGAACTATATCATCTGTCGCTATGGTGTTCCTTTATCCATTATCACAGATAATGGTCGTCCGTTTAAAAATCAGGATTTCTATGAAATCTATGAGAAATTCTATATACAACATCATTTTTCCACACCTTACTATCCCCAAGGTAATGGCCAAGCTGAGCCCTCTAACAAGACCATTCTCAAAATTCTTAAAAAGACGGTCAATGAAGGTGGTCAAAATTGGCATGTTCAACTGAATCCTGCCTTGTGGGCTTACTGCAAGAGTGTCCCCACTCCCACAAGGGCTACCCCCTATGCCATCATCTATGGATTTGAAGCCATCTTTCCCATCGAGGTCGAGTTTCCTTCTTTGCGGGTCTCCTTGCACAATCAAATTAGTGATGAAGAATATCGAGTTTCTCATTTACAAGAATTGGAACTGTTGGATGAACGAAGACAAACTGCTTTCAATCATCTTAGAGCATACCAGCAACAGATGTGATGAAGTTATAACCAGAAAGTTAAACCACATACATTTGAGATTGGGGATCTTTTCCTTCATGAAAATCCTTGCAATCAACAAGATAGAGAAAAGAAGGGTAAATTTGAGCCTAACTGGTCGGGTCCATACATTATCACTGCTGTGTATGGATCTGGGGAATACTAGCTATCTACTCCAAAAGGAGAATTGCTCAGTGATCCCATCAATAGTATGCACATCCATAGGTTTGATACCTGAGTAATTCAGAGGGTACACTCTTAAAAAGTTCTAGAAAAATACCAAAAAAAGGAAAAAAGTCCTAAAAAAATACAAAAAAAAAAGAAAAAAGAAAAAAAGTAAAGAGAAATCAATTCGTTCAATGGTGAAAACCACTTCGGTGGCACTTTGAGCAAGTACCAAGGTGAAAACCAAGAAATCAACGCCATGTGTAAAGGCTTTGCTCCTCTTTCCTTTGGAGCTCTACTTGATCTTTTCATCCCATTTTCATTCACCCTCCACTTCAAAATAGCCTTTTCACACTCATCATGGCTTGTGAATTGTTTGACATTCCCCTCGTTTGCTCACTTTTCCATGCATACTAGGTTGGTCCTATCCCTCACTGGGGCATTTCCTCAATGTTAGCTATGAGTTGGGACACTCAACATCTCACGGTTAGAGAAACTACCCTCTTTGTTTGTCTGCTCGCTTGCGATTCGTCTCTTTCCATCGTAAAAACTTCAAAAAATCATAAAAAATCCTAAAATATCCTAAAAAAATCCATAAAAATCATAAAATGTCTTGAATAAATCCCTAAAAATCATAAAATGTCTTGAAAAAAATCTATAAAAATCATAAAATGTCCTGAAAAAATCCCTAAAAATCATTAAAAGTCCTAGAAAAATCCAAAAAAAAAATTCCAAAAATCCAAAAAAATAAAAAAATCTAAAAAATAGTGACACTTTCAGATCACCACACGACTTTGAACTTCAAAAAAATCATAACACGCCAAGGTTGACAATCAATTAGACATTGCAACATACTTATCAATCCATCTTTCAAACCAAGCTGAACACATAAACTGTGACAGGAATTAGTTCTACATGAAGCGTGATACCTGTTTGTTTGTTGATATTTGATTATTTTATGATTTTTATCTTTGGTGGCATGCCTTTTAGCTTCTCGAGGATGTCTTGGACTAGATAGGTGAGGATGGGGCATGTTCACTTGTTTGCTATTTGTTGATTGTTTCTTATTCACAGGATGACTCGTCTTAAGACATGATTGTCTAAAATCATCAAGGACATATGAGTCTACTGTGGATGAGAGCATTCCTTGTCTGATAGTGTCTTCCATGCAATAAGTATTCAGGACATCTAAGGTCCTTATACCTAGATGCTTATACTTTACTGCTAAATAAAAATGCAAATAGTATTCAGGTTGTCTAGATGTTCATGTTATCTAGATGCTTATACTAATTTGCGACATAATAAGCTCTATGATGATAAAAACACTTTATACAACACAAGAAGCGTCATCATCTCCATTTCCTTCATATCTCTTTTTCATCTATTATTTCTTTCATCACCTTCATTTCTTTCATATCTCTTTTTCATCTATCATTTCTTTCATCACCTTCATTTACTTCATATCTTTTTTTTTCATTTATCACTTCTTCCATCATCCATTTCCTTCATCATTTCATTTTCTTCATGCTCCTTATTTCAAAGAATGATTAATTGGTTTATATAACTAATGCTTGTCTTTTAATCCAAATATCAAATCAATCATTCTGCTCCTTGATCATTCAATCTATTAATCAATCATTATTTTGTGCTAGCATCAATCTTAATCAGCTTAATCAGCTCATCAACTCGACTATACTGATCATTTCCATCAATTGTCCAGTTATGCCCGTCAACTGTGCATTTTCATCAAATGTACATCTCTGCTTAATCACTTGCGATATCAATTATCTCCGTGATCTATCGAGAGATTAATCTTATCACAACTTGTTCGACCAATCTCTTGAGGGGGCATATCACCCTTATCATTATCCTTACCAGGATGTCCCTGGGGCATGTATCAGTTAATCAATTCTTTTTCTTTGAAAAAATGCTACAGGCTGCATTGTCTCAAAGAGGAGAAAAATGTAGACACATAAAAATGTCCTTATAATAATTTAATTTCTTCTATTAATTAAATAGGTTCCATTATCTATTTAATTAATTCATTAATATTTTCCTCCTAAATCATTTGCATATCCAAACACGTATCCATTTCATTTAAATAATCTTTCATTAATCCATTTCATAAATATTTATCATTTAATTAATCATCTACATATTCATAAATCATTTAAACATTTGTGTAATTCATTAATCCATTATCACTAAATACACTTTCATAATCATTTATCCATTGCATATTGTATTTAAATCCATTACATTTTCATTAACTCTATTTGCATAATCATTTACATAATCATTTAGTTCATTATCATTTATCTATTCACTAATTTCATTCATGCATTTATGAAATATTCATAAAATTCCACATAACCATTTATCCTACATTTCTCCCGAAATCTGGAATCACCCCGAGGACACCTATTTAAACATAGCCTCTCTCTCATCTTTAGATCATCCACGTTCTTTTCATCCACTTTGAGTATTCTTTGTTTTGCACTCTTTTTGATATCTATTTGCTCATAGTATCTTTGCATTTACCACTAGTATTTTTCATTTCTCTCATTTTAGTTTCATTAGAATATCACTCATATCCGTCAATCATAACCTCTTGTGTGTGCTACTGAGAGAATCTATTTCTAAACACAAGATTGTGATTGTAGGAAAGCAATGGAGTAAATCCCTGTTAGCATGCATGTGTGTTTAGATTAGATATTTATTTTTGCATGTGTATGTTTTTTGTAGGTAACTTCATTGGGGATGTTAGAAATCTGAATCTGAATCTAATAAGATTTTAGGCCATTTTTCCTCCGTCTACAAAAACAAACTAGCGCTAATGGCTACGGATGCCTATAGATTAACCTATAACTGAACTACTGCTAATAAAATATTACTATATCAACTCAAAATTGATCAAAACTAACAACTCAACTAGTTCTAATCTACATAGTACTATTGGTTAACCAAATACATGCATGCTCATGAACATTCATTACTAATAATCAAAGTTTGAGATTCTAATTTAACTTGCATGTAACTCATGAAGTAATGATAAACATAAAAAAATACTAAACATAAATAAAAAACTATAAATGAAGTGAAGAGCAACTACCTTGAGTGGCTTGCTCAATTGGTTGTTCTCACTTAACTAAACCCAAATCTAAGTATCAGATTCTATGCATCACTTCATTCATTTCATATCACAAAAGATTATACAAAATCTTCTTCACAAATTGTATTCAATGAAAATCATTCTGAATAACCATCATGTCTATAAATAACTGAAACTGAAAAAAACTGATAACAAAATTTTGAAATCAACTAACTTATCTAAGGATTCAACCACCAGCTATATACAGGAATGAGGGAGTCTTATTCTAAGAAAAAACTAACTGCAATCATTAACTTCCATGCCTAAATATCAGAGCATATAGTTAAGATTGAATTGTTCAAACTATAACTAAAAAGAAGAAGAATCGTTATAGAACTAAAACTCTGTGAAATAGATTTGCATGTAAAACACATAAACAGTTATGCATAATCCTATTAACAAAAGAGTTCTTCTCTAGTGCTTTATAACTTGTCATAATGACGCATGTTCAAATCCATTAGGTGTCTTCATACAATAGTTATTGGATTCAGTTTGATTTGGCACTTCCCCTGTTTCATTGTCCCAGACTTCCTTTTGCTATGGGTTACAACTTCAGTTGCTACGGGCTACAGTTTCTCCTTGGCTGCAAAAAGGTTAATCCACAAAACATGTGCACAAAGCTAACTACCATAATTAAACAAAGAATTCCATCCACATTTCATACATACTTGTACATATAAACCATTCAATACTATTATGTCATAACCATATTTCCATTACTATGATTTAGGTCCAAGGCTGTATAATAAGTATAAAAAGATAGCATAATATAGGATTATTGTTTGAAGAGTATATCTAAAAAGTGTCTGAAAGTATGCATGAAAGTAACAAAAAATAGGTTAATAACTGAACCCATCATTCCTCCCAACTACACTTTTTCTTGTCCTCAAGAAAAACACTAGGGGTACAAGTTATATTGCAAGGTGATCTGCCTTAAGTCCATAACAACCTCAACTCCTTGGATCTATTTCAAGTAGAAACCTTTGTAAGCTGCAATATGCCTCATTTTGGTGTTCCCAACTCTCTGACATTGCTCACCTTTCTCCTCGGTCCAATATAGAATTGGATAGAGTAGCATAGGTGGGTGAAATGTGAGTGGTACCCAATAAATCCCTATGTCAACACCAATTGTCATGTACCTGTGTACCCTTTCAAGCATGGTGGTGAAATTATACATGGAGTGACCTGTTCCTTTCTTTATAATTTCTGGGTCAACCTGTTCCATCTTCTCTACATATAACTATAGCATTGTTGACCCAAACCCACAACTAATGTTTGCATTCTTTTTTAATATATTGTCCTTAGTTTCATAATTTTCTTGCCTACACCTTTATGATCTAGAAGTTTCAACTATTCATCTATAACCGCATCAGGATTTTTAGATTCTTTCCTTATGGGGAAATGAATTGATTTCTCCCTCTCATATTATTCCATTATTTCTCCCCTGAGTTGTTCATTTATGTTAGAAGATGCTAATTCCCTTACCTAGATATCCCCTCCAAACATCAAAGGATTCCATTCTATTTCATTTGGCACCGCATAGTTGTGTAAATAGTATTCACACAATTGATCTTGGTCCTTAGGTGTAAAATCAATAAAAACATTAAGAAACTCAAAAATTATGCTCATCCCAACTGATTGATTACTAATTAGCCTACTAAACTAAAACTTAGAAATATTTTGTGTAGAAATAATGCATATGTCCTTGCTGGAGATCTGCATCTTATGATCTGTGCAGCTTTGTCTGCCACTTCTTCCAACATGACTATTGATTTCCTTAATTTCATATCTTTCTTCTCTAGCTCCTTAACATATTCTTCAATCAAAATTTCTTTTTCTTTTTAACACTTTTCCTTTTCTTGTGCAAACTCACCAATCACTCTCCATAACTGATAACCAAGTGACAAGGTTGTATGGTGAATTGGAGTTCTTATGGGGGGAGGTCTCTGACCTAGTTCTACCAGTTCTCCATCCCCAGTCTTAGTTATGGCCAATTGTGCCAACAAATCAAGTTTAGTACCATGGCCATATGTTTGCAATTTTTCCTCTATTTTCTGTATTTTTGTTTCCCTCTCCTTGTCCTTATTTTCATAGTTTTGTACCACCTCTTCCGAATGTTTGATTCTGTCCAATGCTTCTTGGAGTTCCTAAAATTTCTTTCTTCTATATACATTTCTTTTGTTTCCATAAATTTCTCATTACCTCCCCCTTCATAGTCCTCATAGGTAGAACTGTCCAGGATTTTCTTCTGTATTTTCTTAGCAACAAACACATCTTCTGATTCTAAATAAGAAGTAGTAGACATGTATCTCTTCCTTTTCACAGGTATATTTACATTGCTAGGGATATATCCCTTCCTTTCAGAGTTCATCTCTACTAACATGACACCTTCCTCCTGCTGTTTTTTGCTCTTTTCCTCTTCTATAGGTTTCTCTACATTTCCCCTCATGACACCTTGTCTCTTTAATCTACTTGAACGTCTAGGTGTAGGTGTCTCCTTGTTAACATCCTTCTCCTTTTGAACATCCTTTTTCTTCTTTTGAACATCCTTCTTCTTTTCTGTTTTGGAAGGTGTGGATGATGTGGATGTACTGCCTCTTCTGTTCTTAGGTTTTTGTGATTTTTCAGAAGATGAAATTTTCTCAATTACTGGTGACCTAGACTTTGGCACGTTGTGCTCCTCATGCTCACCTTGGCTATGGGTAGGTGAAGTCATAGGTGAGACATGAGGGATTTCTCTTATAGGTTCATCTTGTGGCTCTAAAGTCTCAGGTACCATAGGTGCATCCAATGAGCTATTAATATCTTCACATTTCTTAAAATCTTCCTAGTCTACTTGTGGGTCCAATTCTCAAACTTCTTTTTGCTAGCAGGGCAATCAAAAAATGGTGTGATAGGGAAGTGTCACTTTGTTTCCTTTGATACTCTGATGCCATTCTTTTCAACATATTATAAAGAAAGTTTGACACATTTACTAGCCTATTGTGTCGAAGGTGACTAAGTAATTTAAAATCTACTGTATACAAAATATTTTTCCTACCATCACAAGTAAGATATCTAACAATATAGGAAGCACAATTAGCCCATAACCATGAAAGAGAGAGCCTCTTTTTACCTTGTGAGGATGAGTCCAAATTCTCTCCTCATTCACAAAATTCCTCTTTGTCTGCAACTACATCATTACATATTGGAAACTCTGCTCCAATTCTAGGTAACCTAGAAACTTGTGCTTTGGTGACCTCAGATGCATCTAATGATAGTCCTTTCACCATTGCTTCATCATGTTCCAGTGTGGTTGCAAACCTTCTTGCTATATCATTTTTGAATTCTATTAGTTTCAGGAAATAATCAAGCCAGTCAACTCTGGTAAAAATAGGTAGGACCATTACATCTTCCAATATTTGCTTGTGAGCCAATGACTCTCTCTTGATAACATTGCCCCCCATTATGAATTTATTTTCTCTGATGAATGTGTTTATTCAGTCTTGAGAATTCATCTTAATTCCACTCCACCACCTTCAAAACCCTTCTCCTCTTTTCTATTTCTTCACACACTTTTATTACCATACCATAACTACAACTCCCCTTCTTAGTATCAACTTAATTTGAGATCACAAATAGGTTCTAGGTTCGACTCTGGGTTGGATTTAGGTCAAGTTCATAGGATGGAATTTGGCAATTGCAAGTATCAACAAAAAGTAGATGCAATTTTAGGAGGGTTTTGCATGTCATATCTATCTATTTCATTTAGTTTAGGTGGCAGAATTTGAAAAAACTGGTTGAGTTGTACCCTCCCCACAACTTAATGGTTGAAGTGACCTCACTTCAACTCGTGTTTGGCAAGGGTATGATTAGAAAATATGAAATGTAATGGTATGAATATTTCACATGCATAATTTAATATGAAAGACATAATGAAAGCTTTAAGAAATCTATAGTAATTATGATAGCCTACCTTGTGTATCTGCAGAAAGAGGCTAACTGATCGCCGCACATGTAAACTGAATAACATGTATCCAAATTTTGATATGATGTGATTGGAAATAACTGCAGGTGAATGAATTGTGAGGTGGTAGATGCAAATTGATGGAATGAATTAGACATATAATAGCTAGTGACGTGACAACTCAAACGTTCAAAATTTGAATTGGCAATAAGAAATTAAAGAAGCGTGTTGCAGGTACTTATTTTGAAAAGATGGATAGTGCATGTGAGTAGTCTAAGGTGAATGAACGTGAACAATAGTTAATGTGGCGCCAAGTGATTTTATTTTTTTCTTTTCTTTTTCCAGACGACGCTATAGGTACCTTCGACAACAAGACCCATTATGAATGTTGACAGTTATTATGCTACAGGTCCCTTCAACATCAAGACCCTTTTTGAATGTGTAACAATTAAATATAAAACAGGTCCCTTTGAAGAAAATATGAACATCATTATAACTGTGTTGTGTGTGCTTGTGAGATAAAGTAAGAAATTAATCCTGAGTAATCTTAGGGATTGAGCTGTGTAGCTCAATCACTGGGTCACCTAAAGTACTGAAGATGTCATGTGCTATTGAGATATCACTTTGGGTTTATAAACTTGTATCTGGATAATTGCAAACATCATATTGCTGAAACAGGGAGAAAATGAAATCGTCTTTTTGTAGTGGTTTCTTATACGACTTCAATCTGTGGCCATTAACCAGAAGAGAGAATCTGACTGCATCTATGGTGTGCAACTTGAGTGCTCAATTAGGATAGCCTTGAATGATTTCATAAGGTCCCAACCACCTGGATTGGAGTTTCCCTATGAATTCGTTGTACCTTGAATCATATAACAATGCCTAGTCCCCTACATTAAACTCCTTTGTTTTGATATACGGGTCATGCCACTTCATCCTTTTCTGTTGTACTACCTCAATGTGATGGATTACCTCCATCCTAATTTCATCCAATCCATTTAAATTATGTAACCTCTCCTTTTGAGCTGTTGTTAGATCCATTCCCAATTCCATTGTTGTCCTTAATGTCTTATATTCAAACTCAATTGGAAGAATTGTTGTTTTACCATACACTAGCTCATAGAGTGTAAAACCAGTTGTTTTCCAAGTTGTTCTATATGCCCATGCCCATACTACTTCTGGTAACCTTGCAACCCAATATTTCTTATGTAGTTGCACTGTCTTGGTGAGAATACTTTCAATTTCTCTATTAGTAACCTCCACCTGACCATTAGCCTGAGGGTGGTAAGGTGTTGACTTCTTGTTCCTAATTTGGTATTCTTCAACTAGTTTGGTGATGAGGTTTGAAGTAAACTATGGACCCTAATCAGTTCCTATTTCCCTATGTACTCTATACCCAGTGAATATATCCTCATACAAGAATTTAGCCACGTCGCCATCTTTGGAAAATTGTAACACCTTTACTTCTATCCACTTAGTCAAGTAATCAGTGCAAACAAAAATGTATTCCTTATCGTTGGAAGTAGGTGAGATTAGTCCACTAAAGCATAAACCCCATTTGTCAAAAGGAGGTAGTGTTAATTGAGGCTGCAATGGTATTTTATCACTCCTTGTTGGTTTACCCATCCTTTGGCACCTATCACAACTCCTTATATATTTAACATAATCCTTGTGCAAAGTTGGCCAATAATAATCAGTTGTGAGGATCTTAAATGTTGTTCTTTTTGCTGCAAAATGATCTCCACATGGCTCATCATGGAAAGCCTTCATAATATCAAAGATTTCATCTTCCCTTATGCACCTTCTCATGATGTTGTCAGGCCAGTGTAAAATAGATAAACTAATATCCAAGAGTATGGAAAAAATTTGTGTACTTGTTATCTCTTCTCCCTTGGAGAAAAGTGTGGTGGAATTTGTCTTGTTATTAAATAATTTGTAGTGTCAGCATACCATGGTACATGTACATTAAGAGAAAATAGGTGTTCATCTAGAAATGAATCATCCACTACCCCTTCAGCTGATTATGTTGGCAATCTTGACATAAAATCTGCCACTACATTTGCTTTACCAGGTTTGTCCACTATTGTAATATCAAATTCTTATAGGAGTAGCCATCTGATTAATCTTCCTCCTACTACAGGTTTGTTCATAAGATATCTGATATCTGTATGATCTATATGGACAAAAATTGAATAACCAGTGATATAATGCCCAAATTTATTAATGACATATACCATTGCTAGCATCTCCTTTTTAGTAATAGTATAATTCAACTTTGCTGCTTAAAGATTCTTGCTAATGTAGTAAATTAAGTACTCTTTGTTACCTTCTTTCTGACCCAAAACTACTCCAATGGAAAAATCTGAGGCATTTGTATGTATATAAAAGGGTAAGGTCCAATTTGGCCCCCTCAAAATAGGTTCTTGAGTCAAGGCTTTTTGTAACTCTTCAAAGGAGTGTTGGCATTCTAATTTCCACCCAAATTCAAGGTCTTTACTCAAAAAAACAAAAAATGGTGCAACAATTTTACTAAATTCTTTAATAAACCTCATGTACAGTAGCTTGCATGGCCAAGGAAACTTTTGATATCTCTTTGCTTCTGTGGAATAGGTAATGTAGAAATAATTTGTATTTTATGTGGATCAACTTGAATTCCTACACTGGATATGAAGTGCCCTAAAACAATGCCATGTGTCATCATCATAAAGCACTTTTCATTATTAAGTGACAGGTTGTGTTCTTTACATCTTTTCAATAACTTTTCTAGATTATTGAGGGATTCCTCATAAGTCTCCATATGTGGTGAAATCATCCATATATATCTCCATACAATCACAAGCATACTAAAAAAAGATGCTTAGTACTGCCCTTTGAAAAGTAGCTGGAGCATTGCATAAACCAAAGGGTAGAATAGAGTAGGCATAAGTACCCCGAGGACATGTGAATGTAGTTTTGTCCTAATATTTTGGAGCAGTTTTTATCTGATTGTAACCATTGAAACCATCTAGGAATGGAAAATAAGCTTTTTCCTAGCTAAAGAATCAAGCACTTGATCTATAAAGTGCAATGGGAAGTGGTCCTTCCTAGTGGCTATGTTTAATTCCGCGTAATCCACACAAAATATCCACTTTCCACCTTTCTTGGGAATAATGACCAAAGGTGAGACCCATTCACTGTTTGATATAGGATAAATAAAGCCTACACCAAGGAGTTTTTGAAGTTCAACTTTCACTATTTCTCTTAAGGAAAGGTTCATTCATCACTGAGGTTTTCTAATGGGTCCATAACCATCATTGATATAGATCCTATGCATACATAAGTTAGGATCTATGCCTTTCATATCATGGTAATCCAATGCAAATGCAGTTGTGTGTGCCTGCAACATTGTGTGTAGGGAATTTTGTTGCTCTTCAGTCAAGACGTTGTTTATGTTAACATTTTTTTGGGCATGACTTCTAATTCCTTCAATGATTCGTGCACAGATGAGAGGTCAAGGATTGTAATGATTGGTGAACACTGTTGTGGCAATAAGGAATAGAAAATATGAGATATTTCTTTTGAGGAATTGGTGGGCATAATACTTTGCAAGGGGTCTTGTAGGCATGCGAGACAGTCCTATTGCTGCGGGCTCCTACCGTAGTCATTCTATAGTATGTGAGAAATGAGCTCATCTTCATCCTGATCATCTAATAGAGGGATACATTCTATGGTCATCAATGTCTGCAGGGAATAGTTATCTTCCTCATCCAAAGTGGGCCAAATAGTTTGCTCAAGATCAGCATAAGGTTGGGTTGGAGGATAGAGAACCAATTTCTTGGTCACCATCCCATTATATATTATCATATTTCCAGACCTATAGCCTATGAATGCATCAGCTGTAGCTAACCATGGTCTGCCTAAGATGAGTGGGTATTGTTGTACCCAAAATATTTTTTTTGGCATTCTGTATAAATTGAGCTAAATCTTGTTAAAATGCCATGTAAAGTCTGTTTTAGGTCAATCCAATCATAGAATCTTGATGGGTTTCTGTCAAGGAACACATGTGCAAAATTCTAAAAATTTGAAAATTAGGTTTTTATGCCCCTATTTTCAGGGAAACCCCCGAAAATAGGACCTTCCCAGAAATGATTGAAAATGATTTTGATAGGATTAAAAGGCTTCATGATCACATCGGTCAAGTCAAAATCATCAAAAGGCATATTTTACTCTGGTGGGTCTATTTCTATTTTTCAGGAACAAAGTTAGGAGCTCCACAACCATTAATGGCAGATTGGCCAGTACCAGGTGCTAAAAGCTAAGCTTCAAAAGCTTCAACAAAGAAACCATGGCGAAAATGCTTGAAAAGATGCTCTGCGATGGAGGGGATTTTCAAAAATGAAAAATGCTGAAAATTGACTAAGTCTGGGATTTTCAAAAATGAAAAATGTTGAAAATTGACTAAGTCTGGAGAATGCACGCCTTGCTACCAAGAGGAGGCTATGTAGTCAAATGCCTTAGTCATTTTTCCAAACACCCATACACGATGAACGTGAGGCATGAAGAAATGGTGATCTTCGACGGAGGAGTTTTCTGAAATTGAAAAAGGTCAAAATTTGACTAACTCTGGAAACGTTACGAAGGAGAAACAAGTTCACGTGCTGAAAAGAGCCTTTTTCAAGCAGGGGCGCCCATGATCTTTTAAGGTCAAATGCAGTCACCAAGATCTTTCAAGACATTCATTCTTGACGTTTGCTTGCTGACGCAACAACGAAACAAACAGATAAACCATCTGAGGAGTAGATCATAAACAGTCACTGACAGAGCGAAAAGAGGTAGTTGAAGAAATATCAGGAAATGACTGTAAAAGGTGGAAATTAAAGAAAAAAGAGCCTTTCCAAAAGAAATGCGCCCTTCTTTTTAGACCTCCAGATGCTGATAAATGACCAAAGGCCTCCCAGAACAATCTTCTCAGCCTAGGTAGATCTCAGCAACGCAAGTGCAAGCATAGTCATCCGATGAGGCAGTCAACAAATAATCAGAATCAAACTAGGCAACTCTTTCAGATGGAAATAATCTTGCTAAAGGACAAAAGCGCCCTTTTCAAGGAGGGGCGCCCTTGAATAAAGAAACCCTAAAATGAAATCCAAGTTTTCTGAAGTTAGTCATCTTTGGCAGAACAGAGCTGGCTACCTGATGAGATATCAAGCGAAATCATCTGACTCTCCGATCAATGAGAAATCTAGATCAAAGCACGGGAGGTCATTTCAAAAGGCTGAAGAACGAAGTTTGAAAATTCACCAAGGCATTAGAAAAAGAGCCCTTTCTTGGTAAAGGCACCCTTTCTTTTGAAGCTTTAAACTCAGTTTTTTGCCATCATGTCTCCCAGGCACTTCTCTTCAAGTTGGATCCAGCTCAACAATGAATGTGTCGGCAACATCACAGGATCAACGGATCAGGCTAGATTCAAGATCAAACTGAGGTCATTCAAGAGAGAAAATAACAAAAAACTTGCAAAATTCAAAAAGGACGCCTAGAAGAAGTCAAAGGTCAAGTTGTTGACTAAAGTCAAGATATTTTGAGTTAAACTTGGCTAAAACACTCCACGATAAGTGGAAATCACCTTTTTGAACTTCAGATCAAGCCAAAACCACTTTTGATCATGAGTTAAGTTCCCAAACTTGTGGATCTAAGGCTTGAGTCTATGTAATCAAGGTATAGGCATCCTACTTCATTATTTCATTGCAGGTTAAAAGATCAAGAACAACCATAAGCTCTCAAGGACGCCATTGACAGATCTGGACAAGGTTTTCATCCGTTCTTCAATATTTCTTGCAGATCTGAAGCAGAAGAGGATTGCTAATTTGAGGTTGGATTCAGAGACAGATTTTCTCAGGAAATCAGATAAAAACTTCCAATCCATCTTCTGTCTACTTCCTCTCTTCTTGTCTTAGGTTTTCTTGCATTTTACAAAAAAAGCAACAGGCTACATCAGATCAGATCAACTGGGTAGATTCAGCATAATTTTCCAGAGAAACCCATCTCGACAATTTTTCCAGAATCAACAAACTTGCTGCCCCTATTTTTGGGGGTTTTTCTGAAAAAGTTTCAGAATCAAAATTCTGAAGAACTGGGTTTGTTCAGCATTGAAGCACGAACAAAACCCATGTGCCAGATTTTTTCCGAAAAAATACTTCTCGGCAGGGCGCTATTTTCAGGGGTTTCCGAAAATCCTCTGAACAAGGTCAAGTTTACAGTCAATCTTTAAGTTTTTCAAGATGCAGTACTCTTAGGTACAATACGGGACCAAGACTTGAAAAAAGTTGACACAAACTTACATTAGGTAAATCCAATGGTTGATCTGGAGCAGCTGGAGGGCATGAATCAGATCACATTGCAAAAATATTGAAGAATCTGGGTTGCAACAGGCCGCATCCATTCCCATCACACTACAAAGCACGGAGCCGCCAAAGTTACCAAGAGCAATAGCTTGCGCAAGAAGAGATGTCGTGTCATCAAAGCATTGACTATCCGGAAGCGAAAGAAGTCAACACATGGATCAAGGAGCTGTTGACCAGAAATGGTGAAGTGTGAAAAGACACCTAGGAAGGACGTCCTACCTTCCAATTGGCATTTATGATACTTGAAGTTGACTTGATGCTTCTTTCCAAGTCAACTCAAGAAGGCATTAAATATAGTTGGAGTTAACTTGATGCCCCTTTTCAAGTTAATTCCATATCCCATAAATCATGCATTGTCAGATCCCACTGATTAAGGATGTCTAATCGGCTTCCATGATTTGTGGATCTTAGATCTCCACTAAATGTGGATGTCTATTTTGGAGGGATACTTACATTAAAGTTCACCCTTAGTTTACTTTCAGTCAACTGAAGTAGTTTCCAGTTGACTCTTTGTTTACTTTCAGTTAACTGAAGTAGTTTTCCAGCTAACTGCTTGTTCCCCCTTTTTAGGAATAAATCTTGCTAATTGATTGGCAAGAACTCATTGTTAACTCAAGGAGATTTTGGGGTTGCCTACTCCTTTGAGTTCTATAAATAAGAGCCTTGGGCTCATTGTTTGTTTAACTTTTACTTGCTATGCAAAATTGCTGCGCCATTGTTGCCAACAACTTTGAAAGCGGATATTTGTTCACTCTTGGATGAGAGTTCGTTGGTCGATTGTAATTGTGCATGATTTCGTGCCTTTGCTTTCCCAACTTTTGTATTCGTTGATGAAGCTTTGAAGGAGAATATCAGAAGGCCCTTGCATTTTGGTCAATCTTTTTGAGTTGTGTCTACATCTTGTATCTAATAGCTCGTTGTTTCATTTCCCTCCTCGGATAGGAGTCCCTCCTCCTTGGACATTTGTTATTGACAAGTTATCGTTCGTTGTTGTTTAATGTGTTGACTTCCAAGCTATACTTCAGATAGGAGCCCCTCCTCCTTAGGAAGCTCGCTGGCCAAGGCATCGTAAAATTGTTGTTTCTCGTAAACTATTTCCTAGCCCATACCTCGGATAGGAGTCCCTCCTCCTTGGTAGGTCTCAGATCTAGTTTACCGTAAAGAGCGTTTGCTTGTACCAACCTTATCCAGGTGTATACCCAAGAGTTCAGAGCCTCGGTCATATTCTCAGGAGATGGCGAATTCAGGTGATCCAACCAACCCATTCCTGCTCCTTTACCCTCATGCTCTTTTTACCTTGAATGTATTGGATAGATAAAAGCTGGATTAGTCTTAGTTGAGATCTGCAGAAACTAGGGAAAAAGCTTAGCTACGGCACATAGTGTTTGTGCACCCTTGTGTCCTACCGCTGAAGCATAAAAAGATAGGAAATTTAGTTTACATTTCCCTTCCCTACGCATTGCTCCCAACAAAGAGGGACTTCTCCTCTTTAAATAACGAAGAAGTGTTGCAAAACATTTGAAATAGCTGAACGTTTACAATCAACACTCCAAAGGTGCTAATTTAAACGCCAACAGGTATCCTACAAGATTAACCTTTGGCTATAAAACTATGAAATCAACATGATGTTCCCAAGAATCCAATGCAATAAAGAAATCTTGAATTATTCTTTCATGTTTGATTGTTGACCTATCAGCCAACTATAAAATAGTTTGTGTAGGTTCGAGGTTGGATAACTGAAGTAATTGCATTGTATCTTTAGTCATAACAATGATTGTTGCCCCTAAGTCTATCAAGGTGTTCTTGATAAGGGTTCCATTAATCTTGATGTCCACTATTGGACTACTAGGGTCTGTGTATTTAGGAACAATTATGTTTCCCAACATGATATCAGCAAGGTTTCCCAAGACATGGAATGTCTGAGGATCCTTCCTTTTCCTTACTAGTTTCTTAAGAAATAGGTACCTCATAGTTTTAGTATAAATAGGGATGTATTTGATAGCTTGGATGAGTGAAATCTTGATGCTCACATCCTTTAATTGAACTAGAAGGTCAGTATTAGCCTGTGTGTGATGCTTTTGAATGGTTAAGCATTCAGGAAAAGGATGCTTTGGACTTGAGGTGGTTTGGTGTACCTGATTTGACTTAGTTTCCAAAGGTGTTTTTTTTGAAGCTTCAACTGTAGGTTCCTCATCCTCCATCTTAGTAATTTGAGGGGATGAAGGTACAACAATTTTTTTTCCTGATCTGAGGTGGAAATCACTTACCTCTAGCCCATAAGTGGGGTATTGCATAGCTTTGTTAGTATAAGCCTGCTGAATAGAATTGTTGTTAGGGTTAGGTGCAGGTTGGGTAGGTATTTGTGGTGGCTTGGGTGGCTGGGATGTAAGATTTGATGGAGGCATAATAGCTTGCTATTGGGATTGACAAGGAAGCATAGGCTGTTGATAGTTCATGTTTTGTTACTCCCACTGTTGACCTTTTTTCCATTGAGGCTGCCATTGGTTGTGCTAAGTTGGGAATTGGGTATTGTAATTGGAACACTAGAAATTTTATTGTGACCAAGGATTTGGTTGCTTTCTGATTCCAATTTTACTGGGGTTGTGGCCATTGTTGAGGGTTTTGCCATTGATTTTGGTTTGCTGGCCAAGACTGAGAGTTCTAAGTAGAAAAGTTCTGATTTCCAATGGGAAAGGATGAATTAAAGCTAAGAGGGTCTTATGGAATACATTTTCTTTGATTCCATAGCCTTCTTTGAGCTATATAAAAGAGTTGTCCATCCTCTCCTTCAAGTGGCTGAAAATAAGGTTTCTCAACTTTATCTTGTTGGATACTAGCCACCCTCTTGCATTTATAGTTTGCTTTCCTTTTCCTACAACTTGGGGAAGTATTTAGTGAGAATTTATTTAGCTTCCTCTTGCTTCTTCTTGATGTGGAGAGTATCCAAATGAGTTTCTAAGTGTCTGATAATGTCCTTCATGTTGGACAACAAATTATTTAATTCTATCTTTGAAACCCCTGTAGATGATTTTCCAATATTGGATGTCCTATCTCCTCTTGGTCTTTTAGTGAAGGTCCTGGAGTAATTCTTGCAGACCTTGAAAATATCTTCAAATGGTATTTGAGAGATATCCCCTTTTCCAATGAGATTGAGGGCATCCATACAGTCCTTGTTGACTCCCCTAAAAAATACTAACTTGAGGGATTCTTTAGACAACTTGTTCTGGGTTTTTTTTTTTGAAGGAAAACTGAAATCTCTCCACATAATATTCTAATGGATCATCCTCCTTCAGTGACATTCTGAAGATGTCATCTCTACCCCTATCAAGTCCCATGCAATAGTCTTGGTACTTTTCCAAGAACAATGTCTTCATGGTATCCCAATTGGGAACAACATCCTTACCTAATCCCATAAATCATCTTAGGGATGCATCTTTTAGAGTAGCAAGGAAGAGTTTGAGCCTATGAGCATCAAAAGTATAGTCATAACTTCTGCATAAGACATCAAATTCAAACAAAAATGTATATAGGTCCTCAGTCATTAACCCATAAAAGATTGGTAAGGCTGAAGGAGGGATATTCTTCAAAATAGTAGCCCTTTCCTGGTTGGTGATTGGGAACTCAAAGGTTACACATTCAGGATCATCCACTACATAACCCATGGTTTGGTATGTCCCCTCTGTAAGTGTAGTAGATTTTGGTGATAGGGGAATTTCTTCTTCAGTATTACCCTCACTCTGAGTACTAGATTCACCAATTTCTGCTATGGCTTCTTGGTGTGTAGAGGGAAGGAATCTTCCCAAAGAATCTCTCTACCTCAACATAAATGAAATATGGATTTATATAGTAGAGGTCGTAAACATGGTTAGTGTAGTTGTCTGGTGTTGTGAAAAAGAGTAAATCTAACAGTTCTAATGCTGAAAATAAATTGTAAACTATGAAATCTCATAAAATAAGTCTATGAAGATAACACCATCCTCGACATGATGCCAAAAATGTAGAGTCTAAACAAATATATTGTAAACTTGGTAGAAACTTCAAAATTCAGAGGTATATCTGACTGACCAGTCTACTCAACATTGCAAAGACTACATTAAAATGTCAACCCAAGGTTTGCAAACTTGTGATGGCTAATTTATCCTATTCAAGATGTTCTACTTGATGAAAACTCATAGAATTGAAAAACATTAAAAGAAACAAACTAGCGCTAATGACTACAGGTGCATATAGCTTAACTTGTAATTGACCTGCTACTAATAAAGTATTATCGTATCAACTCAAAGCTGATCAAAACTAACAACTCAACTAATTCTAATCTCTGGAGTACTACTAGTTAACCAAATACATGCATGCTCATGAACATTCATTACTAATAATCAAAGTATGAGATTCTAATTTAACTTGCATGTAATTCATGAAGTAATGATAAACATAAAAAAAATACTAAATAGAAATAAACAACTATAAATGAAGTGAATAACATTTACCTTGAGTGGCTTGCTCAAGTGGCTATTCTCACTTAACTAAATCCAAATCTAACTATCAGATTCTATGTATGCATGTGAGATTAAACTTTATTCATTGCATATCACAAAAGATTATACAAAATATTCTTCATAGATTGTATTCAATGAAAATCATTCTGAATAACCATCATGTCTATAGATAACTAAAACTAAAAAATGACTGATAATGAAATACTAAAATCAACTAACTTATCTAAGGACTCAACCACCGACTATATACAAGCATGTGGGAGTCTTATTCTAAGAAAAAATTAACTACAATCATTAAATTCCACTCCTAAATATCAAAGCATATAGTTAAGATTGAATTGTTCAAACTATAATTGAAAAGAAAGAAGAATATTTATAGAACTAAAACTCTGTGAAACAGATTTGCATGTAAAACACACAAACAATTATTTAGAATCCTATTAACAAAAGAGTTCTTCTTCTCCAGCGCTTTATTAACTTGTCATAATGACGCATGTTCAACTCCATCAGGTGTCTTCATACAATAGTTATTGCATTCAATTTGATCTGGTACTTCCCCTGTTGTGTTGTCCTAGTCTTCCTTTTGCTGTGGGTTACAACTTTAGTTGCTATGAACTACAGTTTCTCCTTTGCTGCAAAAAGGTTAATCCACAAAAAATGTGCACAAAGCTAACTACCATAATTAAAAAAAGAATTACATCCACATTTCATACATACTTACATATAAACCATGCAATACTATTATGTCATAACCATATTTCCATTACTATGATTTAGGTCCAAGAATATATAATAAGTATGAAAATATAGCATAATATAGGAGTATTGTCTGAAGAGTATATCTAAAAAGTGTTTGAAAGTATGCATGAAAGTAACATAAAATAGGCTAATAATTGAACCCATTAGAAGTTGAAGATGAAAGATCTCCTAGAAGAAAGAGATCAACGGTTGCCAATTTCTAATGAAAAGAAGCCATCTAGAATTTTAGATGAAGATTGGTTGAGTATTGATAAGAAAACACAAGGAGCTAGATGATTGTGTCTTTTAGATTTCATCCTCTTGAATGTTTCCAAGGAAGCTACCACATACAAGTTGTGGAAGAGGATATGTGATATTTATCAAACCAAAAGTCTTACTAATGTTATATTTCAGAACATAATTATATTCATTAAAAATGAAGGATGGGGATTCTATTGAGGATTAAATAAATTATTTTAATTTTTTTTTAAGTTAGCTTGCACCTATAAATGTTAAGTTAGAAGAGGAAGATAAATGCATCTTGTTACTTTTTCTTTACCCAAATATTGGGAAAATCTAATTGTTGCTATTAGTGATAGTGATGTAGAGCCAAAGATGTATAGCCTCATTTCTACAATTCTCTCAAAAAAAATGAGAAGAAAGTCCATGAATGTTGGCTCCCAAGATGCCTTGAATGTGTGAGGTGAAAGGAAGCTAGGTGAGCAAAAATTACTTCCTACACTAATATAAGTAGGGGAGAGTTACAATTTTTTTCTTCTAACACCTTATACAGTTACAAAAAGAGAATCACATAGAAAAGATAAGATAGAACAAGTACACAAAAAACAATAACACTAGATACACGTGGGGAAAACCCTTTTGGGTAAAAAAACCCACCCTCCAAAAGCATAGTACTTCTATATTACTTCAAATTAGGATTACAATGTAGCTCCAAGTACAAAGATTTTTCAACAAATGTTTTGAAGAAAACACTTATTCTGGAGTGAATCCGACAACACTTCATTACCTACAAACAAACTATGCATTCTACAATGCAAGGCATCCAATATATAGAGAGATACAAGCTAGAAGAAGCATATAGAAGAGGATGGGTGCCCAAATCCACATGGAACAATCTCCCATTCCATACAAATGCATTTGGAAACTTGTATAATATTCCCATACACCTCTTACAACCGCCATAACATGCAATATCTTCTTCTCAAGCTTGGGCGCCTAGAATATGCTGAAAATAGGCTATGACAGATGCCTTACACATCTTATAGTTGTCATAGAACTATCATAATTGACAACACTTACATGTAAGAGAATCTATCATTAAACAAGAATATATGATTATAGCCTATCATAACCGAACTGTTAAACATGTGCAGGACAACTGAGAGGGGGGGTGAATCAGTTGTCACTCAAATTCAAACTAAAAACTTTATCACTTATCAAATCTTCAACCACACTATTCTGTTTTTAAATATGAGCATGAAACATAAATAACAGAAAGTAAATCAACACAATGAACTCCAAATTTTTAAGTGGAAAACCCAATAAGGGAAAAACCACTGTGAGGGTTAACTCATAATATAAAGATTATAAACTAAATACAAAGGCTCAGTGCCAAGGGCTCACTGCCAAAAAGAGTATTCACTATCCAAATACAAAGGCTCATTTCCTACAAAGGACTCATTGTCCAACAGAGAGGCTCACCGCCTACAAATACAAAAGAGAACAAAAGATCCACCATTGCAATTAAAGCACATTCACAAGGTTACTGAAACCTTCGGTTCACTGCCTTCAACACACTGAAATAAACTACTATCACAACTCACTCACACACACTTCTTCTCTTATGATTTGTGGCACACTTTCATCACTTTGCATCATTCTCTTATCCAACTCTTTTCAATTCAACTTGCTTTTATATTATTCTCAACCTTAGAGACATTTACCAAGGTCGACCACAAAACACGTTTCATAAATTCAAATTAGGTCGGCAACTCAAAATTCCCATGGTGGAAAGGAATAAGAGTGGACCGATAAAATTATTTTCTTGAATCTTCTACACACTTTCTCAATTAAATTTTATTCTTTGAATGAAGTGTAAACACCAGGTCGGCCAAACCTAATGAAAACACAATTGAACAATGATGCAAACACTTCCCAAGAAGATGAAACGCGGATGCCATATCACGCTTTCCAATGTATAAGAATACATCTCAGAACCTTCCAGACACATCCACAACAAAAACAAGCAGCTTTAATCACTGAATTTATTTCACCAGTCTATCCAGACTATGCAGACATGCACAAAAATAATGAAACATGATTTATGGATGTCCAGACTTCAAACCTCTTTGCCTGAGCATAGAAAAGATCTTCACAAAGCATATCCTAGATCTACAAAATCTGAAGCGAAATAGCGAAGAACTATGGAGCAAACATATTTCTCCCAGTCCACTGAACACTGAATTTTCCAATAGAACACACATACTGGTGGACACAACTTTCACGTACCATCTCACCAGAAGCTGAAACTCAACATATATCACCATCAAATCACCGTAATTAAAACTTCACAACCACACAGACATAGAATCAACACAGGAGAAATACGAAGCACATACCAGAGCACATTCTGAATACTTCTTTTATTTTTCTTTCACCTCTTTATTAATTTTCTCAAAAGAACTTGGAAACTCATCAACATAACTCATTTGAAACTCCATAAAGATAGCTCCACATACTCACAACATCTCAACAGTGTCTCAACCATACATGTACAATTTGCAACATACTGAACTATGTTGACATCAATGACAACATAAATGACAACACCACCAAACTAGCTCATGCTTGCAACAATCTCCCCCTTTGTCATTGATGGAAACACATAACCTTTTTTCCCCCTTTGACATCAATGGAAAATAACAACTGATCTGATTACTCGCCCTTAGGAGTACACTCATACTGCAACAATGAAAACTTTTTCTACTCCCCCTGTAGAGTAGACCTATCTATCAGTCTAGATAAATGAAGAATCCGTGAATTCATTGGATTGGTGCACCTTCATGTGCACTTAGTTCAGATGCTCAAAAGTATCCTTTGGAATAGCCTTAGTAAAGATGTCTACAATTTGTTCCTTTGTAGTCACATACTCCAATATGACTTCATTCTCAAACATTTTTTCTCTTAGGAAATGGTATTTGATAGATATGTGCTTTGTTATTGAATGCATAACTGGGTTCTTCGAAATGTTTATTGCACTTGTATTGTAACAAAAAATAGGAATATGCTCATCACATGTCACACCAATGTCTTTTAGAGTTTGCTTCATCCACAAAAATTGTGTGCAATAGGATGCTGCAACAATATATTCTGCTTCTGCAGTGGATAAAGAAACCAAGTCTTGCTTTTTACTCAACCATGAAACTAGTCTTTCACCATGAAAGAAAGCACCACCACCGGTAGTCTTCCAATAATCTACACATCCAACCCAATCAACATCTGTATAGGCACTCAAGGTGAAATCATTTCTCTTAGGGTACCATAGTCCATAATCCAGTGTGCCTTGAAGGTATCTAAATATCCTTTTTACAACTATAAGATGTGCTTGAAATCCAACAACTAAACACACTACATGCATAATAACTGGTCTGGTAGCAGTGAGATACAACAATCTGCCAACCATGGATTTGTATTTTCTCTGATAAGTCTTAACATATTCATCATCCTTGCTCAGCTTACATCTGGTTACCATAGGAGTACAAACCGGTTTAGAATCCTCCATTCCAAAATTTTTCAACAACTCTTTTACATACTTAGATTGTGAAATGAATATCCCTTTATTAGTTTGATTCACTTGTAGGCCAAGGAAGAAATTCAATTCACCAATCATAGACATCTCAAATTCTTTCTACATTTCTTCAAAAAACTTTTTACACATGCCATCATTTCCACCAAAAATGATATCATCAACATAAAAAACTATAATCAACATCTTATTACCTTGCGTTTTGAAGAAGAGGTCGCTGTTAGTAGAAACTTTGCTGAATCCTTGCCTTGCCAGATATTTGTCTAGTCTTGCATACCAAGCTCTGGGAGCTTGCTTCAATCCATACAACACTTTCTTCAATTTACAAACCATATCCGATTTTCCAGACAACTGAAACTCTTCAGGTTGCTCCATGTACACTTCTTCCTCCAAATGTCCATTTGGAAAAGTTGACTTAACATCCATCTGATATACCTTGAAGTCCTTGTGGGCAGAGAATGCCAAAAAAATTCTGATAGCTTCCATTCTGGCCACATGAGAAAATGCTTCTTCAAAATCTATACCTTCAACTTGTGAATATCCTTTGCATACCAGTCTTGCCTTATTCCTTACTACTTCTCCATTTTCATTCAGTTTGTTTTGGAACACCCATGTTGAGCCAATCACATTTTTGTTCACAAGTATAGGGATTATTTCCCATGTCTGATTCCTTTCTATCTGTTGTAGTTCATCTTTCATAGCTCTCATCCAACTTTCATCTTCACATGCTTCTTTTACAGATTTAGGTTCTATTTTAGAGAGTAAACACAAATTTACCTCAGCTGCAACTCTGCTTCTTGTCTTCACACCTTCACTCTTGTCTCCAATTATCTGATCTTCTAAATGATTCTTCTGTACATATTTAGGAGTCCTAGTAGCAGGTTCTGGTTCATTCTCTTCTTCTTCTTCCACTTGTTCTTCTTCTTCTTCCTTCTCATTATTTTCTTTAGGTATATGTCTGTAGATAGGATCATCAGGTTCAACTTCCCTTAGCTCAATAGGTCTGTGTATGTCTTCATCAACTTTCACGTTAGCACTTTCAATGATCTTTCTCAATCTTTTGTTAAAACATCTATATGCCTTGGTAGTAGTAGAATATCCAAGAAATATTCCTTCATCACATCCAGCATCAAACTTTCCAAGATTTTCATCATCTCTTTTAATATAGCATCTGCTTCCAAATACCTTAAAATATTTCACAGTAGGAGTCTTACCAGTCCATAACTCAAAAGGTGTCTTTGTGCTATTGTGCATGATATGGACTCTATTAAGGACATAAACAAAAGTATGTATCACTTCTCTCCAATATACATCTGGTACATTGGACTCTTTCAACATAGTTCTAGTAGCTTCCTGTACTGTCCTATTTTTCCTTTCAACTACTCCATTCTGCTATGGGCTTCTCGGGGTAGAGAACTGTCTTTTTATTCCATGATTCTCAAAGAATACCTTAAACCTATCCAGGGCCTGATTCTTTTCTTTGAGAAAAGTAACCCATGTCATCCGAGTGTAATAATCAATAAGCAACATGAAATATCTATCACCATTCAGGTTTCCAGTCTTAGTCAGACCACAAAGATCAGTATGTACTAACTCCAACATTCCGGTAGTAGAATGTTCTTTTCTCTTAAAGCTACATCTTGTCTATTTTCATATTTGACAACTTCTTTAGATAGCATTAGTAGGTCTTGTGATTCTAGGTAGTCCTCGAACAATCTCCTTAGCACTGATATTGACCAAGTTATCAAAGTTCACATGTCCCATTCTCCGGTGCCATAGCCAACTTTCACTGATCTGCGATACAAGGCAATGTCTATCAACTCCCTTCAGTTGATAGATGTTTCCATGAGTTCTCCTTCCAACAACAATCATATCTCCATTTTTGGATCCTTTCCCAATTTCACAGGTATTGTTCTGAAACACAAGTTTAAAGCCATTGCTGCACATCTGACCAAAACTCAAAAGATTATGTCTCAAACCCTTCACATAATATACATCATCAATATTATGCACTCCATCAAAACTGATTGAACCTTTACCACATATCTTAGCTTCTGAATCATCACCGAACATGACTAAACCACCATCATATTTTTCAAGTTTAGTGAGCTTACTCTTATCTCTGGTCATGTGATTAGAACATCCACTATCAATTACCCAATAGTCTTCATCTTGTCTTGCATGAAAATTGGTAACCAAGGTACCTTCCCTCATATTCTTCTTAACCTCCATAGCCTTCTTACTTACACATTTTCCAAAGTTAGTGGATAAAAATTTATTTTCCAAAGCTAAGAATAAGCATTCACTATCATCAACCTCATTGTCAGATTCGTCATCAGAAATACCTACCTCTTCCTTAACATAGTATAGCTTCTTATACTTCTTATCTTTCCTATCCTTATCCTTATAATCCTTGTTCTTTTTATGTGTAGCCCTATTCAGACATCTTGAAGCATAATGACCAATGTTACCACAACTAAAGCATTTAAAGGGTAACATACCTTTACTTTCCAGTGCCTTTCTTCAATTTCCTGGTGAAGTTTTTGTTGAACTCTTCATCATCGCTATTCGGTTCTTCAATCTTCAAGGCCTTAAATGCCATTTTTTTCTTCTCTTCTATCTTTTTGTATTTCTATAACTTTCTTATCTCAAATGCTTGCAAGGTGCCAAACAACTCTTCTAGAGTGTACTTCTTAGGATCATACATTTCTTCAATAAAAGAGATCTTGTCACTGTAACAATCCGGTAAAATGATCATGATCTTCTCGACTATATCTTCATCTGCTAGTTTTTCTCCTTGATTTCTAACTTCATTTGTTGCCAGTTCAACTCTCTGAAAAAAAAATGTAAATTCTTCACCATCTTCCATATTCAGGTTCACAAATCTACGCTTTTCCACCAGCCTCTTTGTCAATTTCACCTTTTCATTTCCTTCATACATGTCTTCCAACTTCTTCCAAACTTCATATGCAGTATCTAGAGAATTAACCTTGACTTGCTCATTTTTAGATAAACCACTGCAAATCGCATACTTCGCCTTCTCATTTTATTCATAAGCAGAGATCTCATCTACAAAATTAACACCACTGGACGAAAGTGTATACTTATTCTCAACAACCTTCCAGGTCTTGAAACCAAGAGAGATAATGTATCCTCTCATCTGTCCCTTCTAGTCATTGTAGTTAGTTCCATCAAACGTAGGGATCACCAATTTGTGCGCCATCAAATCTTCCTTAAGCGGTTAAGCTCTACACAAGGAACCACAAGATCTGATACCAATTGTTAAACAGGCGCAAGACAACTGAGAGGGGGGGTGAATCAGTTGTCACTCAAATTCAAACTAAAAACTTTCACTTATCAAATATTCAACCTCACTATTCTCTTATTAAATATGAGAATGAACCATAAGTAACAAAAATTAAATCAACACAATGAACATCATATTTTTACGTGGAAAACACAATAATGGAAAAACCACGCTGAGGGTTAACTCACAATATAAAGATTATAAACTGAATACAAAGGCTCACTACCAAGGGCTCACTACCCAAAAGAGGACTCACTGTCCAAATACAAAGGCTCACTGCCTACAAAGGACTCACTTTCCAATAGAGAGGCTCACTACCTACAGATACAAAAGAGAATAAAAGATCCACCACTGCAATTAAAGCACATTCATAGGGTTATTGAAACCTTGAGTTCATTGCCTTCAACACACTGAAAAAAAAACTGCTATCACAACTCACTCACACACACTTCTGCTCTTATGATTTGTGGCACACTTTCGTCACTTTGCATCATTCTGTAATCCAAATCTTCACAATTCAACTTGATTTTATACTATTCTCAAACTTAGATACATTTACCAAGGTTTTCCACAAAACATCGTTTCATAAATTCAAATTAGGTTGGCCAATAAAATTATTTTCTTGAATCTTCTACACACTTCCTCAATTAAAATTTATTCTTCAACTGAACTGTAAACACCAGGTTGGCCAAACCTAATGAAAATATAATTGAACAATGATGCACACACTTCCCAAGAAGATGACATGTAGATGCCATAACACACTTCCGAATGCATGAGAATACATCTCAAAACCTTCCAGATACATCCGCAACAAAAACAACAAGCTTTAATCACTGAATTTCTTTCACCAGTCTATTTGGACTATGCAGACACACAAAAATATTGAAACATGATTTCCATATCTCCAGAATTCAAACCTCTTCACCTAAGCATAGAAAAAATCTTCATAAAGCATATCCTAGATCCACAAGATCTGAAACGAAATAGCAGAGAACTGCGGAGCAAACATATTTTTCCCAGTCCACTAAACACTAACTCTGCTAGTAGAACACACATACAGGTGGACACAACTTTCACATACCATATCACTAGAATATGAAACTTAGCATATATCACCATCAAATCACCGTAATAAAAAATTCACAACCACACAGGCATAGGATCAACACAGGAGAAATGGAGAGCACATATCAGAGCACATTCTGAATACTTTTATTATTGTACTTTCACCTCTTTATTAATTTTCTCAAAAGCACTTTGAAAATCATCAACACAACTCATCTAAAACACCATAAAGATAGCTCCACATACTCACAACACTCAACAGTGTCTCAACCATGCATGTACAATCTACAACATACTAAACTATGTTGACATCAATGACAACATTAATGACAACACCACCAAACTAGCTCATACTTGCAACACCAACTTGGGTGCCAAATTTCTCCATGAAAAAAGATACCTTATGACATGCCATACCTCCACTTGGGATGATGATGTGTCATCCAGTCACCTCCAACGGGGATACCACCCAACCAGTGGGTCCCAATTGATGACATGACAATGTAGGCATTTAAATAATACAAATAAATACAATAATACATTAAATTAATCACATTAGGACTCTAAGGTTGAGACACCTTAATCCCAACATTCTCCCACTTGTCAAAAACCTGCCATGAGTCATGAAATCATCTGCTTAGGGCCCTAAGGCCCAAGGACTTAGAACACCATTTGAACTTCTTTGTGCTCACTAGTTTTGTCAGTGCATTTGCAACCTTTGCCAAAGTGTCAACCTTTTCAAACTTCACCTTGCCATCTTCTACCATATCACAAAAAAAATGATACTGAACATTGATGTGCTTTGTTCCGGCATGGAAGATATGTTTCTTTGCTAAGCAAATGACACTCTGACTATCACAACAAATAGTAATTTTTCCTGCATCTAAACCAATATTAGAATAGAATATCTTAAGACAAATGACTTCCTTACAAGCATGAGTGGTTTCCATGTACTCTTCTTCTATCATGGATAAAGCAAATACAACCTGTCACTTACTCATCCAACTAATATCACCACCAAACATCATAAACACGTAACCATTGGTGGATCTTCTACTATCAATGTCACCTGCCCAATCTAAATCCACATGTCCACACATACTCACAAAATGCTGAGGTCCAGTAGGATGACCATGAAAACACAAGGCATACTCAGTGTAAGAGAGGGGGACCAACCACATCAAGGCTCTAGGTCATAGAGAGCTGAGAGCGAAGGGCTGCCCTAACTTACCTCACTCTAAAGGGTGTTTTGGGGCGAGGATCGAGAGTGAAGAGCACTATGAAGTACTTATGTCACTCTACAGACCCATAATTATATTTGGGGCTAGATGAGACAGTTTTTGGAGTCTGAACTGCACCTCAAAAAACCCTTTGTCCGGAGACCACAACGCTGGTTTGAACGACAACGCGACGCACCAGCTCGGGTTCGCTGCTGATGTCCATACGCTTAAAACAAAGATAATAAATATTATTCCAAATATAATGAACGAGACCAACACCCACACACCAGAGATATAGAAATGATGGAGTTTCTAGTTGTTGCAATGCTCAAATGGACTGGTGTAGATTGTTGGAAGTGTGAAAAAATGAAGTGAAATATGCTTGAGATTGTGAAGAAGTGAAGTGATGTGTGAAGTGAATGCTTTTGAAGGTGGTATGGGAAAGAATAAGCCATTTTTGGGTCAGTTAGTCGATAGAGGGACGTTACAATTCATCCCCAATGAGGAGTGTAACGTCTCTTCCAACTTCAGAGGCGAGAATCTGCCATTGCACTACCATCCACATGCCACGCTCACGTCCCCAACAAATATTCTCCCATCGACACACAAGAAAAATGCCAAGTGGGTGGAAGGCACGTGGGTGATGTGGAATTTCGCATTCGGGTTTGATTTTCTAAGGTGAGGGTATGCAAAATGGGAATTTTCTCAAGGGGTAAAAATTTGTTCCTATACATTTCCCCCCCACTTTAGCGAGCATGAGTATCGATGAGTGTTCAGTAAAGTAGATTGAAGAGTTAGAGATGTATACCTGAACCATCGAGGAAGCAGACTACGATATGGAAAACTCGAAAGCACAGTGCAGGAAAAGGACTCCACATGTACTCTCTCCTAAGGAGTTTCAAACAAAAGGACTCCATAGCCTCACAGAACTATGAAGCTGCACAAAGTACACCAAAGGCTCGCAGACCAATGATGGACAAATCCTGCAAGATGTAGTGCCTTATAGGCCTGCATACCTATAAGAAGACTTTCCCCCAAGTAATCTCTCATGAAGGAAGCCTAGTGTAGGGGGACTCCACAGAGTTGGAATGGAAAGTGGCTTCACAGGCGCACCTACAAAGCAACACGTTAATCCACAGATAAAACATGCCAGAAAATAAAAAGTAGCCACATAGGAAAACAAGTAGACAGTCACGTAGACAATGAATTAAACTGAAATACTTTCAAAGGGGTCCCTCGGGAACCCTTCAAAAGAAGAGGGGTCCACTCAAGGGACGCATTGTTTGAAAGTGAGATAATGTTTTTTCACAAAATCACTTCATCATCAAGGAATCCTTTTGAAAGATGTTCACTTCATCAAGGAATTCGAAAGGAAGAAAATGACCCCTTGTGAGGGGGAGGTCGAGGCTTCTCCCACAAGAAATGTTTCTCCCACCTCAGAGGAAAGTTCTCAAGTTCTTTCTTTGCGAACCTATGATGAAGGAAATATGCTTCGTTAGGGGTCGGAGTTGAGAATGTGATTTCTTGAAAAAGGTTGCTAAGATTTTCGAGAAAATATTCGTTGGCTACGAATGCGTTTTCTAAAAATTGAAACATTGTGAAGGTGACATTGCCACACATACGAGGGACAACTCAAGCCAAGAACAGATAAAGAGCAAAGAGTGAAAGAGAAATAACATCATAAACAAGAGACACAGGGGTGATCTGATATTTTGGGGTTAGAGATGCTCATAAATATATATAAGTATAGTAATAGTATATAGATGAACTGTCATCGACCCCCTACTATATCAGATCATGTGAAGAATGCACGAGAAGACAAAGTAAAAATAAAAAATTGGGTCAACATGGAAGGGAAGCCTAAATGCCCCCAACACTTTGCATCATCCCCAATTTTCTGAAAATCAAAACACATAACAAAGGAAGAATGATGGAACAAATAGATGAAGTTTACGGCACATAATCACTCTTGTATCCAAGCACCTACAAGGGTGATGAGGATAATCCAGGAACACATAATGAAAGCATTGGGGAAGACATCACAACACACACACCTATTCTAAAGATAAAGAAGAGGTTTCCCCCTAACACTCATCGACAAAGAGATCGTTCGCTTCATAGGCTAGATCATTGTATGAGGAAGGCAGATGAGCCTGCAGTGGTGGAATATTAATGGGAGGTGCTTCTAACCCTCCCGCAACAAGGGCTAAGGAAGAAGGCCTCGCAAGGTCTTCTCCACTAGGCTCTTGTGGAGTGGTGGTCAACGATTTTACGAAGATCATTGACAAGACTAGGACCTCATCCAGAGAGTTAAACATGCACTTCACAGGAGTGCCATGTGTTACCTCAATGAATGGGGAGGTTGGCACCCGAGATTCATTGCTTGGCTCATCGAGTGACTCAGGAGTAGTGACAAACTCAGGGGATGCCAAAGTTGGCTCCGTCACAAGGACGACACATTGCTGGACCACCCTTTGAAGAGGGTGGACTTCTCTTATGCCCCCCATTGTTGGAAGGACCAACCTCTACTTTCTGCTTCATCAGAAAATGTGAAATCCCCACAGATGAGGCGAGATGCACGGAAGGGGAGGAGAAAACCACAAAAGACACCATCGAGGTATTTGGCATGTCCATGAGCTTAGGGAATGGCGAGATACCCGGGAGGGACATCAAAAGAGGCGGCTCAATCAAAGGAGCGATAAACACCTGCACCATTTTAGGATCAGGCACACTCACACTCATAGGGGGAGCCAGAATCAGGATTGGATTCGATTGAACGAAAGCAGAGGGGAGGAGAGAGGAGGACGCATTAGAAGGCCCTGAAATAGGGGTGGTCAACTCCTATTCCCTTCTCTGTAAAGTGGCTTGCTCAGTCGCCAAAGCCTTTCACCGATGCTTGCGCTTGCATGTAAGGCAGTTTCTATGACTCTTTGTGCTAGAGGTCGGGTGCTGGGAAGGGACAAAAGGCTCCTACTCAGCCATAGGGATGTCCATCACAGCCGTCTCCAGTGGAGGGATAGACTCCTTAATGGGAGCAGGAGGAATAGGTTGAGAAACATCAGGGGGAGTTGAAGCTCTAGCACCTCAGTGGCGGGCCTCTTCCCATTCACTGCTTTAGGATCAGGAGTAGTGGGAGGCCATGGAGGCTGAGACATAGAGGATTCCACTTGAGGACCCTTCCTTCTACCATATCCAATAGGCCTAGGCTCTTTGGGTAGAACATGAAGTTTGAATGCAGGCCACTTGGGAATTCTCCAAGTGGGCACCATAGGGTTCTCCCACAAATTCGGAGAAGAATCTGATGATGCCACAACAGGGCGAGAGGAAGTAGCAGGTTGAACAACAGAATGGGAGGAAGAGGAACCTTGAGAGTGCTTCTCTTCTTCCCTTCTACGTGCTAGGGTGGATCACTGTCATCTTGTAAACAAGCCCTATGCGAAACAACGTAAGGTGATGGAGGGTATCTCACTCTAGGCGTTAAGCGCCCTTTCTTATACTTCTCATAGGTCTGGTACAAGATATCCTTCCTAGGTGAAAGCAAACCAATAGGTGCATGACATAAGTGATCTAAGGAATAGCTACCACATGCAATCGACGGTTTATAGCCAGTGTTGTGGATCACATGCATTGAACCCTCATGAATAAACTTTAGACATTTATGAACAACCGAGGGAATTGCATTCATAGCAACTAACCAGGGGATACCTAGCTCCACTTTGAAGAGTTCGGACCCCGGGATTATGTCAAAAAGAAATTTTATAGACTTAGGTCCAATAAAGACTGACAAAATGATGCTACCAAGGGGAGGTACAAAAAGTCTGTTATGCGTACGAATGGTGCTTACAAGTGCATCATACCCATCTTTATGTAGGAAGTTAATTAACATAATCTCCTTAGTTATAATATTCACTTGACACGTTGGGTCAACAAGAACACCTGGTACAGTGTTTCCGTTGATTCGCGTAGGGATGTAAAGAGGAGATGGTTCTCTATTGAAACCCATCGGCAGGTCCTGTGAGGTGAAGGTTATACCTAGACCACTAATTGCAGGCTACACAGAGGGGACATGTAGATGCTATAAGGAAGCCATCATGTATACTGAACAATGCTCTCACAAAGCCCCCCAAAGGTTTGAAATTTGATAGTGACCCAACAAAGGCTTCATTTCACAACACTTATGGAACCTTCCAACTACCCCTACTAAGGGTTGCAGGTTGGGAAAAAAGGCGAAACACCTCACAACACTCACACCTACAACGCTCCTAGAACACAAGGAAGGACCCTTCAGCATTGCCAAACGAAACCAAAATGATTCACATCGGGTTCACCAAAAATGTTAGAGAGGGGGACCAACCACGTCAAGGCTCTAGGACACAAAGAGCTGAGAGCAGAGGGCTGCCCTAACTTACCTCACTCTAAAGGGTGTTTTGGGGCAAGGATCGAGAATGAGGAGCACTATAACGTACTTCTATCACTCTACAGACCCAAAATTTTATTTGGGGCTAGACGAGCCAGTTTTTGGAATTCGAACTGCACCTCAGATAACTCTCTGTCCGAGGATGAAAATGCGAGTATGGGACAATAGGCCGGTGTGTTGGCATTTCTCTGGCGTGTTGGAATTTTTATGGACAAAAAATGAAAAGTATAGTAAGAAAACTACCAAAAACCTACTGACATCCTAGCTAGTTGATTTTAATGAAAAGAAAAAAATGATAAGTACGAGAAGTAAATGTGGAGATGGTAAAGCAAGTAAATAAAAGCTAGGGTAACGAATATTATCTTGCTAAAGTGTCAGTTCACTAGCGAGCTCCATGCACATGTTCACCTACACACAAACAAGAAGGGGAAATTTTTGGGGCTGTATAGGGTCTTGCCCTAGTCATACCCCCACTTTGGTGTTTCCACCTCCACAGATAACCATAAAGCAACGGAGTAGAAATTATGATAAAGGAGATTGAAAGAAGTATACTGAACACTACAAAAGATAAAGTTACTCTATCAAATCACAAAGGAGGAATGTGAAGTGGTACCACCTCCACCCAAAGGCTCTCAAGGCCAATGAAGGGAGAATGCAAGGAACGAACTTGGAAAAGTCATGACAACTGCAACGGTGATGAAGGGAGATCTTGCAAGACTCCAAGCTCGCAACTTATGTGGTAGAGCGACATGTGCAAAAGTGAGGTTGATGGAGTGTCTAGCTGCTGCAATACTCAAATGGATTGGTGTAGATTGTTGGAAGTGTGAAAAGATGAAGTGAAATATGCTTGAGAATGTGAAGAAGTGAAGTGATGTGTGAAGTGAATGCTTTTGAAGGTGGGATGAGAAGGAATAAGCCATTTTTGGGTTCGTTGGTCGATAGAGGGATGTTACAATTCATCCCCAATGAGGAGTGTGATGTCTCTGCCAACTTTAGACGCATGAATCCGTCAAGGATGGTAGCGTGTTGCGCAGACATTCGCGCATTGCGCTCATGTCCCCGAGAAATATTCTCCCACCAACACACAGGAAAAATGCCAAGTGAGTGGAAGGTAGGTGGGTGATGTGGAATTTTTCCTTCGGGTTTGATTTTCTAAGGTGAGGATATGCAAAAGGAGAATTTGCACAAGGGCTACAAATTCACTCCTATACACTCAGAAGTACCCTGTAAATATCTGAACACTCTCTTAACTGCATCCCAATATATTTGTCTAGGATTAGCCATAAAATGACTAAGGACTCCCACTGCTTGGGCAATGTTTGGCATCGTGCACACCATAACATACATCAAACTACCAACAACACTCACATATGGTACTTTGGTCATGTCCTCCATCTGAGTAGGAGATTTTGGACAATCATTCATAGAAAGCTTCGTCCCTTGCATCACAGGAACACTATAACTGTCTACAATCTACCATGCTGAATCTCTCCAACACTGAGTTCACATACTTGCTCTAGGTTAACCAAAACTTTCTATTAGCTATGTATCTTATGATTTCCATCCCCATAATGTACCTAGCTAAACCTAGGTCTTTCATCTCAAACTGTGTTGACAACTAGAACTTCAAAAATGAAATTATACTTTTACCATTCCTAATAAACAACATATCATCTATGTATAAAAAATAATGAGAATGTGACCATTATTAGATTTATAATACACACAATGGTCAGATTTAGATCTCTGAAATTTCAATGACAACACATAGGTATCAAACTTCTGGTACCACATTCTAGGAGACTTTTTAAAACCATATAGATAATTTTTCTTATGTATCTCCTATCTATTACACATAACATATATGTATACATCCATTTCCTTGAAGAGATGTGTCTCCTTCTTTGTGGTTGTTGTCCTTTATTGGTACTGTGGTACTTTGTCGCTATGTTTCTGGTATGCTCTTCTCTTCCCTTTAGATCTACTAACAAGTATGTTAAACTATTTATTTTGTGACACCTTTTTGGTCATTCTTCTACTCAAAAGAGTTTGATTCTATCCAAAAGGATATGGTGCATGAGAGGTATATCTCATGGAGTCTATTTAAAATAATAGAATGGATATTGAAATATGATTAGTCTACTCGAAGGAGTATGAATTCCATTGGAAAATAAAAATGACTATTGAAAGATAACACGTATCTACCAAAATGTAGGGTTCCATTAAAAAATGCAATGACTATAAGAATTTAGTGTGTTTATTAAAACGTAGGGTTCTAATTTGAAATAATAGTTTGAATGGATTAATAAAAGTTAAATGTTACTTAAAAGGAGTATAGGAGAGGCTATATGTCCTTGTCTTAGATGGATATAGCCTAACATCGTCTTCTCTAATTTGATCCCAACACATTTATAGACAACATCCCCTTAAGTTAGCAAAGAATTCAAGTTTGTTATGCTCACTATAAGAATCACATCAAGATTAATCTCTGGTGATTTATTTGGTAGAAGTTCCACAAACTATATTATATATTATTGACTAGCTTCGACCATTAGTAGATATGATATCTGTAATGATTAATTCATGTGGAATTCTATATTGGCATGCATTTTGTTCTACTAGATGGTAGTTTGATTTGTGGTTGATATAGTTAAGCTTCTTATCTTATATAAGGTGGTGGTACTTGGGTACATAACATAGTTATGAGATGCATCTTAATGGATCCCATGAACATTGAGTGTGTGTTGCAATTGTGAATTTATAATTTGAGATATCATTTGTATGAGTGTCATTGTTTATTGTGATCTTGTCTTTTTTATGTTACTTTTTCTGTTTTATATTGATCTTGTGTCCATGATTGTTATTTAACGTTTATGTGCATGTACCTTGTGTTGTGTTCATCTTGATTATAATATGTTGTGTATTATTATTTGATTTGTGTTTTGTTCCTATATTTCATATTGATTGTAAATTGGTTTTATAAGAGATTGTCCTAAGGTTGTAGGAATACATTTACTATGGGATACATATTATTCTATCTTGAGCTAGTTTTATTATATAAGACACTTGATCTCAAAGGGTGAGTACTCTCATATTATAGGATGTGAGTCATAATCATTTCAAAGTGTAACAAAAGGTCTTGAATGTATGGAGTTATTTTAACTTGATTACTTGTGTCTTATATGAGCTTTCTATGTTGTGGATAATTTACATTAATTATTCTTATGTATGTATCTAGACATAAACATGAAAATAATATAAATAAGTTAAAGATGTTAGACTATTTGGTTACTTCATGGTTATTAGGTTATCAATTTATCACTTTAAACAAATATGATGGTTGGGAGGAAATGGATTCATTCGATGTGTGGGTTCAAAAACCTTCCCTAAGGTAACATGAGATTAGAGGGAGTTGTTCATGGTTGGCAAGCATTTATCTTGAATTTTACATTATTATATTGTAATATCTTTGAATATTAGGCCATTGGTGTTTATCTGGTGATTGGGGCATGTTGCCTTTGTATATCAATAATTGTATATTATGGATATTTGATGGGTTATAGTTGTGACCTTATATATAGTTGGATCAAGGATTTGTGACTAGTTGAGTTGTTGTAGGTGGTCATTTGATATAATTATATAATATCTTATGAATAAATTTTCTAAATATAATATGAGTTGATCTTATACATTCTGATTAGCATTGAGTTACTTTTTTTGGTTAATTTAAGAAATTTTGAGATTGATTTTTTTTATTCATTACATTTTTGAAGTGGATGCATCCTAAAAACTATATCATTGAGCATGTATGTCACATAAAATCTACACAAATAATTGAAAATGTTATTTTTCCATGTTTATAGAATGAAACTTAGAACATTGTTTGTTTTTCAATTTTTGGTAAACAAATAAAAATATGAAATATACATATACACATGCATAGGTATTTAAGGAATATGAAGACATCACTAAAAATAAACCAAAACAAAAAATTTAATGTGTTCAACACTTTGAAAAATTATATAGCTAAAAAACTAAGTAGATTATCATTTTGGTGGCAGTTTCATACAATTTTGATCTAAAACATGTAAACAAAATGAGAAGAAATTTTGGCATTACTCTTTTAAATAAACATGCTTTTAGGTGCCTAAATTGTTAGTCCAACCCTAAGTTTAAAAATTCAAATTTGTTTCTAGTCTAGTAAAGGGATTTAATTGGTTTAGAATATGTGCTAAAAAGAACATATAAACTTGGTACATATGAACTATAATGTGATAAAATTACAACTCACACACTTTTAAAAGTGTATACAAATTATTCTTTAAATTGTATGTTTTATCACTTTTTAATCCCCATCTTAATACTTATACTATCAAAAAAACATTAAAAAAATGCTGAAAACATTACACTAATGAATACATTCTCATGTATATTATCCATTTGATGAATCACAAAATATTATAACAAACCCAATCAGAGGATCAATCTTTTGCCCAAATGCCAAATTACTTACAACTACCCTCATCTCCATCTCCATTGTTGCACATGCTTAATGTTGAGAAAGAGAAACTCAAAACATTCTTAATGTTTGTCTTAGAGCATCTCAAATATATTTTCCCGAAGCTTATAGTATGTGTTGATAGTTTTCATCCTTGAACAAAAGAATAGATAGTTTAAAAGTGCAAAGCAGTACATGAAGCCTTTCCTGCTCACCGGCATGGCCAAAATACACAGTTCACTCTCCTCATAATAAAGGATTTAAAGCTCCAAAGGTAGTTGAGAAGATGCCCATGTAGACTTCGACATGGCGAACAATTATTGAAACCCACTATATATATATATTCTTTAATGTTTGCTTTAGAACGAAAGGAAAAAATTGCTTAGATCTCAGATGAATATCTTGAGAGATGGAAACTATCAGTGAAGGATCCATCCACATGGTATCCATGATAAGCACGCAGCCCATTCAATTGTAAATTTGCAGTGGAGTTCAATGGTAGCATATTACAGACGTTACCATCCTTGGCTCAGCCCACATGGATTACAACTTTCCTACCACCCTTGCATTTGTCACCAATCCCGTGGAAAACAAACTCTGCAGGTGGGAATAAATACTTTGGACGCCATTGGTAGTACATTGAACCAACATCCACACTGTGAACGCCTCACCAACTAAGCATGCTCAAAAGATGTCAAATATACGAATTGTGTAAGGTGTAGATTCATTCCAATAAAGTTGGTGAGCATACTGTGTTTCATCTTGGTTTATGTAAAAATCGTTTTGAACAATATAGTCGGGCTTAAATAGCACATTTCAAGCTTTGATTTACTTAGGTGGCTCATCTGAAATTACATTAGCTTCTTCAATAAGACCCATTTATTAGTGTGATTTTAAACGAGCCACCTAAACAAATCAAAGCTTAGAGTGTGTTGTTTAAGCCAAACCAAATAATAGTTATTATGTTCATTATGTATTATAAATATTATATACTTTATTTATATGAAAAAATGTATATATTTCTTTTTTTATTGAATATAATTCACATTTGACAATGAAATGGATGATGTTTAATCTCTACTATATAAATACAAAAGATTCATATTACCAATGCACAAACCACCATTAAAAAATTATGTCATCACCTTGCCATTGAAATAATTAATGATGTTCAGAAAAGAAACATAATCGAATCACGTTACGACAACATGCTCTTTGACATCAGGATACATAATGTCAAAACTACACCCAAAATAGGCTCAAACCATGTGAATAAGTATGACCCCATGGAAGGAGCATGATTACATATACCCTCTTTTACCAAGGATGTACTATGAGGCTTTGAGGGGAAAGGGATGCACTGAATTTTAAAAGCACAACACTTAGGATTTTATGCTTCAAATCAACAAACTTTTCAATTAGGTTTTATCATAAAAAAATCTTATGTTCATCGCACTTTTCAATTAAGTTTTATCATAAAAAATCTTATGGTTCATCATGCTATTTTTTTAAGGAAAAAATAGCAAAAAAAAAAAAAGGTTATGCTTTCTTCTAATAATGTTTGCAATACAGTATATCAAGAGTATCATTCAATTTAGTGAATTCTAATTTAGATAGAAATAATATTAGAAGCAATAAATGATGCAAAATAATTATTTGTGGATAGTCAAAGTCATTCTAATGTGTCACATCCTTACTCTTTTAAAAAAATTATTTGGTAGAAATTTATAAGGATAGGATGGTCAAGAAGATCCATATCCAAGTGCACTAGTTTCTAGAATTTTTTATTTAATATTTCTCAAATTTGCAAATAAATATGTGTTGGTGTTCTAAATTGCATCCTACAGTTCTATAGGACATTCCTTAAAATCTAAATTTAGGCAAGAATGTTGGTTTAAACAAACTAGATCACTCATGATCAAACTACAACTTAGATCAAATTACAAGAATGTAATAAGAAAAAATGCATATGATTGTATTCTTTTTATTATGTTTTGTACTCATTTTACTATTCTCCCTACTTTATCTTTTTTACCTCTTTCTAATTTTTTTTTTTTTTCTTTCCCTCTTTCTTTTAGTTTTACTCTCTCCATATTTCTTAATCTCTTCCTAAACCATATTTCTTATCTCAATGTCATCCTTTCCAAATTCCATGTAAGTTTCCTCCCCTCTTATATGTTCATATGACTTATTTTAGTTTGGAGTAAAATAGTCTTATAAGGATTTTTTACATTGTTTGGATAGTCTTATGAGGCTCTTCAATAGATCTTTGGGGTCTAATTTAAAATTTCAAAAAGTATCCTTGTTTTCCCTGAAATGTCAACTGATATGTAAAATTGTGTTGAATCATCAACATAACCTTAAATTTTCCAAAAGGCCCATGTACACCAAAAAGAGAGGGAAGCTATCAAATTTTGAAAGGGTCTAAGTTGTTGAGGTCCCATGTAGGTTTAGGGTTTTTGTTTGAGTCAAGGCGATTGTTAGGTTTTCAGCTTACCTTGGCAGGTGCCCCAACTTATAAAGTAAACATACCAAGTGTCTGTACCCTGGAAGCTATGAGGATGCAGGCAGGAGGATTCAACAAAGATGGTTTGATATATGAAAATAACTCTTATAGTTCCTGCAGTTTGAGTTTAAAGGGTGTAGACAGTGTTGAGATAACTTTGTTAAATACCACAAATAACTACAAGTTTTGATTGGACAGTGAGGGCAATACTGATGAATAGGTTAAGTGTAGAGCAGCAAAAGCTAACAGTATTGTCAAGGAAGCAATAACAAGTTTGTATTGTCAGTGGAAGAGCTAAGAAGGGGTCTGCTTAAGTTGAAGAGGAAGAAAAGAGCCACATCCTTCAAAGATTGATAAAACCATGGTGGGAATACCTATGCTGGCAGAAAAACTAATGCAGATCCAGGCCATGGGTTTAAAAAATGCCTGCCAGAAATTGTGAGAAAAAAAATAGACACAACACTTTCTAAGAGGCAGGTAGAGCTTAATGCATTGCATAGGAATTTCTCTAGTTCTGTTGAGGCAATAATTGAGTGTATGAGATTGATGGATTCAATCAAGGATATATTACACATGCTTCTTATAGAGAGAGACATTGATAATTTCTAGGATAAGACAGAAATGAATTGTATTACTTGTCTCTCCAGGATGTTTAAATGCTATTCCCTTGACCTACTTGCTTCCACTGATAAGTCAACTGATAATTTTCTTGTTGAGGATGTAAATTTAGTAGAAGAAGTGCACTCTATTTTTGTAACTCTTCTGCAGAATTGTATTGATTCCTTCTCTGAGAGGAGCAAGGATTTAACCCTACAGGCCTGTGATTATTTAGATAAATTCATATGTCAACAAATGCTATGGGCGTAGTTTCAGTCGGCCTTCGGGAAGGCTTTTCAACCTCTAATGGATAGGAAAGCTGATGAATGCGTTCGCTACGTGGAGGATGCCATGGAAATGCACAAGACAGTTATTTATACAAAGAATCTCATTTACACAGAATACTTGCATAGAATGCAAAAATTCAAGAAGAGATTCATGGAAGCAATATAACAGAATCACAGGGTTGTTAAAATTGAAGGGAGAAGGCCATATTATGCTTTCAGACGTTGATCTATCATTGAGGTGTGCCAGGTCAGTCCTACTCTAGTTAAATCAACATCAACAGACTTCGACCCTTCATGTAGGATCCCTGCATACTATATTCAGCCAGCTTGTATTGAGTCACCATGTATGACACCTACTTGCATACAGTCTTTCATGTTTTGTCCCATGCTTTTTACCTCAAAGCTCCAAGAAAAACAGAAATTCAAAGAATGAGATAGGCATTTCAAAAAATCATCTACTAGAACTAATGGCTGAGCCGACTAGTGCCTGGTCAATGCCATTTGTTGGTACTCATGAATATCTAGCCCTTGAGATTATTAAAGCAGAGGGTTTTGGGACGCAATCGAAAGGTATACCAAGCATGAAAAATAAGGGGAAACTATAATTGTGCATCTTAATGTTGAAGATCAGGATAATTCAAATAATCCCATAGTAATAAATCATAGATGAAAGTAGATTATAATATAAATGCAAATCATAATTCAAGAATTACATGGAGAAACCTTTGCGGACTCACTACAACGCTTCATTGCTTCAACAATCCATAAATTAACTTGCTTCTCCTTCAACTCAAACTATAGGCATGAGAGAAACCACAAATCACTAATGGTTTCTAAAACCATATAGACATAAATCACAAAAATAAGAAACATCCTTTTCCAACTTATAATTTATCCCTTTTAGTAATGTGTTCATACAAACTAAAAAATCTTCCTTATCTTCTCCACGCTCACATTTGACTTCCTATTTTTCATGCTCTTTCTAATTTGACAACTAAAAAATACTTTACAAATTGTCATAATTACATTTAATAACTTTTATGATAACTAAAAAATAATTACAAATTACCAATTAATAATTAAATACGAGAAAACAAGATTGAGACATTTAACACTTAACAAGATAACGGTCACAAATAGACCCACTTTTGATTGTGTACTAATGAGAGACTTCTTAAAAGCCTCACAAAGAAGTGAAGCATAACCACCTTTGATAATTATCAGCGTATCTTTGCACTTCATGGTGTTCCCTTGAAAGGTGCTCCAAGTGAGGCTCTTGAGTCAATGTGTTTGTTCAAACACATTTAGGACATGCTATCAAACAATACAGCTGTCATTACCAAAACTGGCGACTCACGATTCAACTGTCAAAAGCTTAAACTCCCAGAGAAATGTAGGAGTTCCAGATGCAGTATGGGTCAATTGGAGCTACCCTAGGATATGCTCAAGCCACTCCAGACAAGTGGGTCATGGCCTATATCGGTGATGGAAGTTTTCAGGTAACAACCCCAGGATATATCTACCATGATTCGATATGGCCAGAAAAGTATCATATTTCTGGTTAATAGTGGAGGATATAGTATCGAGGTTGAGATTCACAATGGACCATACAATGTAAAGAATTGGAACTACATTGGTTTAGTAGATGCCTTTCATAATGGAGAAGGGAGAGTGACGCGCCAAAAGAGTATTGAGTAACCAACGTCAGGTCCGAATGGAGATTGAATCTCACTTAGATGGTATAGACTTCTCAAAGCCTTTGAGAGGGCCCGTTTTGAGGAATTAAACAATGACCACTTCAAGAAAATAATGGGTTCTACTTCTATTAAAAAGGCCATGGATGATTGTGGTCTAGACAAGAGTCAGATTCGTAAAATTGTTCTTATTAGTGGTAGAACTCGCATTCCCTAAGCCCAACTTCTTCTCAGGGACTTCTTTGATGGCAAAGAGCCCAACAAGGGTGTCAAATCTCGATGAGGCTGTTGCCTTTGGGGCTGCTGTTCAAGGAAGTATTCTTAACGGAGAAGGTGGAAAGGAAACTAAAGAGATCCTTTTACTGGATGTGGCTCCCATGACTCCTGATATTGAGGCTGTTGGAGGAGTGATGACAAAACTTACTCCCAGAAACACTGGTATTCCTACTAAGAAGTCTCAAGTCTTTACAACCTATCAGGGTTAGCAAACAACTGTCTCAATACATGTCTTTGAAAGTGAACGCAGTTTGACAAAGGGAGAGTTGAGCTGACTGATATTCCTACAATTCCAAGGGGAGTTTCTCAAGTTGAAGTTAATTTTGAGGTGGATGCCAATGGTATTCTGAATGTAAAAGCGGAGGATAAAGGTACTAGACGGAGGATAAAGGTACTAGACGGAGAACACACTTTGATTGATCGTATTTATTAGTTAATTAAAAATAAAAAAATATTATGATTTTCAATTAATTAATAAATACCATTAAAGGTACATTATGAGAGTGAAGAAGTTAAAGTGTAGACAAAACACACCTATGTATATAACATTATATCATAACCCCCATCCCACGCGCTCGACAAAATGCATCGATGAAAAGACTTGATGGAGCTCGTTGACAGATGGTTAGGCGCGTGCCATCACGTGTCCTGTCGTCGGAAAAGGATGCGTGGCTGACGACTTTTTCAAAATCCAAAAAGCAATGGACAAAAAGCCCAAAACGTTACAATTTTACTCATTTGCATTTTGGAGGTTGTTGGGGAGTGTGGGCGAAATAGAGTTGTAGGCGTTCGGAGGCCAAACGAGACCCCAAACTCTCCATACCAAAACACATTCGATAGACGTGGGCAGCTAGCTAGCAGGTATGTATATTTGCCAGAAATATATGCCATTTTGATATTCTGCGTAGGAACTGTGAAGCATTGAACAATTATTCATTAAAGAAAATGGGTTTTCATTAATGGTAAAATAAAGGGTTCTGTTTGCATGTAGGGTTTTCATTGCAAATGTAGAGCTGTATATGTTTTTTTGTGTTGAGGGTTTTGAAATTTCACTACGAAGAATTGAATGGCTATTCGTTGGGAAGATAGGTTTTCATTGACGGGAAAATAAAGGGGTTTCCTTGCGAAAATGGATTTTCATTTGAAATGCAGAGTTGTTTTGTGTGTTTTTGTGTTGATAGATTTTAAATTTTTCCTTTCGAATATTCTGAGTGTGAAGATTTGAAGGGTTGTTCCTTGCAAAGATGGGTTTTCATTGACAAGAAAATAAAGGTTGTTCCTTGTGAAAAGGGGTTTTCATTTGAAACGTAATGTGGGTTATGTGCCAACGGGTTTTCAAAATCATAATTTGGAATGGACAAAAAGCCCAAAACGTTGCCATTTTTTACATTCTCATTATGAAGGTTGATGTGTCTAAATGGTTTTGAAACATTAGGTGGGTTGCAGGTTTTGTAAAATACAATGTTTTGCATCCTACAATTTTACAAATTAGTATGTATGTCTTGAAAAGCTTTGTGTTATTTAGACTGTAGGAATGTGATGATAGGCACCGTTTTGTAAACACCCAGTAAGGTATTTGGCTTCAGTGTGTAGAGGGTTTTACAACATTGTGTGGGTTGGATGTTTCATAAATCATGTTGTCACCTCACCTCCCATTGTGTTTTCCAACCTGCAATCATACTGTGCATGTATATTTGGATCATATTAAGAAATTGAAACATAAGTTTAATTAATGTTGTTGATAGACAACTACAATCCAAATGACACAAAGTTGAAAAAATAAACACAATAATGGAAGGTGTGATTTTCAAGACATTCATACTATTTTGCAATATGCAACCTACTGTGAGACAACCCTTTACATTTAAACAAGGAGATTCAAATAACTGAAAACCCACATTGTGTTTTCCAAATTATAATTAATTTGTGCACTTTTTTTTTTCAATCATGCAAAACTTTAAATGCAATTTTTACTCAAATTAAAAGTCCTTATAAATTTTGAAGGGGGCTTTCAAAACATTCACACTGTCTAAATCACAAAAGATTTTCAAGACATTCATTCTATTTTGTAAAAATTCATGTTGGAAAAATATAGGTGTTAAGAAACAAGCAACCCATATAGTGTTGTAAAACCTTATACAACCCAATTGGTTAGCACCCCTCACCTTGATTTGGTCGGTTTTCTCCTCCAACTCCTCCATGTGCACTCCAACCTTCAACTTTCAATGTGTAGACATGAAACACAAAGTGTTTTCCCCCTTCTTTCTCCAAACTAAAAACACACATGTCAATCCGCCTCCAATTCCTGTGCTAGAAAAAAGCTTTGAAAATGACAACTCATACTCACATTGTTTGTACTGTCTAAATTACATTCATACTGTTTTGTAAAATTCCAAGTTGCAAAACACTGGTTTTTCGAAATCTGAAACCTATATAATGTTTTAAAACCATTTAGTAGTAACAACTCAATCGGTTACAAACCCCTCACCTCAATTTCATTGGTTTTTCATCTCCCCCACCTGCAACTTAGCCCCCTACTCTCCAACTTTTCGTTTTCAATTTTTCAAATGAAAAAACTAACACAAAGTGTTTTCCAATAATATTACTTGTTACAATTAGTAATAAGTGCTAAATAATGGGAGAAACTAATCTCTTGACAAAACACACATGTGTATAGACATTATAACACAACACCCCATCCCCAATCCCACTCTCTCAACAAAATGAACCAATGGAAAGACTTGACGGACCAAGCTGATGGAAAATAACAATACTTGTTACAATTTAAAACACATGTCTTAGTCATATCAACCTTCCCACCTGCGCTGCATGAATAGCTTCTCGCACAAGGAAAAAAATGTTGGCATAATTTGAAGCAACGGGAAAAACAAGGGATTTCATTTGGCTTCAGTGTGTAGTGAGTTTTACAACATTGTGTGGGTTGGAGGTTTCATAAATCATGCACTCATCTCCCATTGTGTTTTCCAAGATTTTCAATCATACAAACTGTTAATGTTTGTTGGAAAACACTGGGTGTTTATAAAATGCCACCTTTCATTACATTCCTACTATCTAATTAACAAAAGCTTTTGAAGACATTCATACTGTTTTGTAAAATTCCAGGTTTCAAAGCATTGGTTTTATGAAATTTGCAACCCACATAATGTTTTAAAACCCTTTACAAGTAATAACCCAATTGGTTACTCACCCCTCAACTCAGTTTGGTATGTTTTGTGTTTGCCTTGACAACCTTTTGTGAATTAGATAGTAAGAATGTAATGAGATTGAAAAACCCTGAGTTTTAAGAAATCTGCAACCCACACAGTGTTGTAAAACCCTCTAGATGTAACAACCCAATTGGTAAGTTGGGAAAACCGAGGTGACTCCCGCGTGATCTCCTCTCTTCCCTCTCCGTGACGTTTCCTCCCATCTTCCAGTTTCATCACTTTTATCACCATTCTTGGCGGGCCTTGCACTATGATGTCTCATCATGCTATGTATATTTCTATGTATGTTGTTATGTATGTTTTTATGCATTTTTGTATGTACATAGGTGCATATTTTTGGGAGATTAGCTATGCCCGTAGAGGGTTTTACAACATTGTGTGGGTTGGAGGTTTCATAAATCATGCACTCACCTCGCACCGTGTTTTCCAACTTGCAATCATTCAAAGTTTTAATGGTTGTCGGAAACCAATGGATGTTTATAAAACAGTGCCTTTCATTGCATTCCTACTACCTAAGTAACAAAATCTTTTCAAGACATTCCTCCTCGTGCTCTCCACCACGTAACTTTGAATGTACAAATTGAAATAAATGGAAAACCACATTGTGTTTTCTAACTTGCAAATTATATTATGCATTTATTTTAAATCATGTGAGGAAATTGAATTGCAATTTTTTGTGTAAGTAAGAGTTGCTATAAATTGTGAAGGTGAATGAACTTCAGTACATTCTTAATTTTTACAAACTTTAAGGTTTTCATTAGACACATGCTTTCTATATATAATTGCATGTTGGAAAACAGTGTGTTATGAAACCTGCAACCCAAATACTGTTCTTATCTTTGAGAGTGTCTTTCTAATTAGAGAATGCAGATGTTTTGTTTTTAATAAGTTCTTTAAATTTTTTTTCTACCTTTTCACATAGGACTCTCATGTCTCCATTCAACTAATTCTCTTTTATGCACTGACATCTCGTTTTTCCTTGTTTTCATGTTACGTATGTTTCTATGTATTTTTTTGTGTATGTTTTTATGTGTTTTTGTATTTACATAGGTGTGTTTTGTTGGCAGATTAGCTGCTATTTTTTGGTCAATCAAGGTGATCACCAAGGTTTTTGTTGACTTGTTAACCTTTATTCTTGCAATAATATGCAATTTTTTAGTCATCTGTACAAGTAATGGTTCACTTTACAATATCATAAAACATTGGTTATGATACCGATACATCATTTAGGTGTTCCTTGAGAGACACAAGATATAAACATAAGTATGGTAGTGGTACGTGCTATCCTTCTTGTCTATCTTCTATGCCCTTATTTATTATTGCAAGTTATGGCCTCTTTCATATGTCAGTAGAGATGAGTTTTTTATATATCTGAATGAATGTTCAGTGCTTCATAGTTCCTACAAAATGGCAAAATGACAGATATAATTGCTGATATATATTACTAGTGTTAGCGATAGGTTAAATTGGAAATTAAATTCCCATTCTACAGTTTAATATGTTTGTTTATTGTCTGTACAAGCTGGCATTTTGTAGTCACCATAATATATAATCCTATATTGGTGAAATTTGGAATAAAAAGAATTCTTTGTAGCACCAAATGTCTTTAATTTGCCAATTTAATCTATCGCTAACACTTGTCTTCCTTCTAGGTGGTTGATATATTTGCGAAAACAAAATTGAATAAAACAAGGGTAGGTGGATTGAGAAGGATGCTTTAGGAGACGCTAAGCTTCTACACTAAATATAGGTTATTCTAGTTGTCATAGCTTGAATTGCAAGTGTAATGGTCAGTTAAATTTCCAAAATTTATTTTGTATTTAGAAGTTATGATTTATTTATAGATGAGATGCTTACTATGACGAATGTGAACAATTTCCAGTTTAATTTTTTTAAAAAGTAAATGTTACATTATTGTGTGCCTATTATATCCCAAAATTTCACATGAAAGTTTCATCCTTGAAGTGTGAGTGTTACATGGGAAATGCTCAAAATAGTAGTGAACAATGATACTGCATCCTTTTAATTATCCCTTTACACAAAAACACATAAACAACTTCGCATTTCAAATGAAAACCCTTTACGCAAGGAAAACCCTTTATTTTCTCATAAATGAAAACCCATTTTCACAATGAATAGTCATTCAGTCCTTCGCAGTTCCTTGGAAGAATGGAAAAATGACATATATTTCTGGTAGATATACATACCTAGTAGCTAGCCGCTTGCGCTTGTTGAATGCATTTTGGTAGGGAGAGTCTCCGCTCTTGTTTGGCCTTTGAATGCCTACAACTCCCTCGCGCACTTCGCAACAACCTCCAAAATGTAAATGTCAATAATGGCAATGTTTTGGGCTTTTTGTCCATTCCTTTTTCGATTTTGAAATAGGCATCAACCGCACAGTCCTTTTCCTGCAATGGGACACATGACGACACATGCCTAACCGTCTGTCAGTGCGCTTCGTCAAGTCTTTTCGTTGGTGTATTTTGTCCAGTGTGTGGGATGGGGGATGGGGGTTATGATATAATGTTACATACATAGGTGTGTTTTGTCTATACTTTAACTTCTCCCCTAATAGTGTCATCAGGTCAATTTTCCTGTCACTTTGAATGATGGGGGTGTTCTTTTCCTTGTACGAAAAGCTATCCGTTCATCGCTGGTAGGAAGGGGAGTT